>JASANR010001530.1:0-113291 GCA_030849635.1 Wallacemonas sp. MBr04
AATGGCGTCGTGACCTATTCCGTCAAGAACGCCAACGGCAACAGCGCGTCATTCCCCAACTCTCGCCAGCCCACGCTCTACTTCACACCCGCCGACACGGGTCTGTACACGAGCCAGACCCGCACCAGCTACGTCGAACTGGACATCCGCTGTAACGCGTTTACTTCGCTGGCCTCGTCCGCCACAGTATACTTCTCCATCAGGGGTAACACAGCCACCACCACGACCTCGACCACGACCACGACCACGACCACCACAACGGCCGCGCCTCACTCGACCACGACCACGACGACTACGACGACGAGTGCGCCGAAGCCGGTTGTGTGCGGCACCCTCAGCACCGTCCAGACGCTCACCTCTCAGCGTCAGGTCATCCGCGTTCTCGACAGCGTGCAGAACTGTGCGACGCCGACCCTGACAATCGCCCCCTCGTCTGGCGACCAGTCGTCGTCCTTCTCCGTGTCGTCCGTCAGCGGGACGCCCGTGGCGGTGTTCAATGACCAGAGTGCGGCCAACGCGCAAGGCGTCTACAGCACCACGATTGAGGTGCGCTGCGGTGGTGTGCTCAGTTGCTCGCTTCCACAGTCCGTTGTCGTGTCTACCACGCCGACGACCGCCCCGCTCGGAAGCTGCGACACTGTGTTTCCCTTCGAGGGCTACTTCGACACCGCACTCCAGGGCACCCTTAAGCTCGACGCGACCGACGCCGCCAAATGCCCCACGACATCCGGTGCCGTCAGCTACACGCTCGAGGAGGGACCTCAGTACAACCCCGACAGCTTCCGTCTGACCTCTGCTGATGGCACATTCCAGTACTTGGCGCCGCCTGCACCAGGCATGAAGACCGACAGCTTCACGTTCGTGGTGAACTGCGGCACCACGCCCCTGTGCAAGGGCACGGCCGCCATCATGATCACCAGTCAGGCCCCGACAACCACGACAACCACGACGACGACGACCACGACTGCACCCGGTGGCGCGTGCCCCGGCGACTACCAGTACGCCTACGACGTCAACGACGACGGCAGCTTCGCAATGCAGGAGTACAACCTCATCACCACCGCTGCCGTTGGTGGGTACTGCGCGAACAGCTCCGACTACGTTGTCCAGTCGGTGGGCAGCCCCGCCGCTGGCTCTACTCTTCAGTTCAACCAGACCTCTGGTGCGTTCCTCTACACACCCGCGACGGTCAAGGTGGGCTACCAGGATGCCTTTACGTTCACCATCCACTGCGCCAGCCAGCCCTCACGCGTCTGCAGCGGCGCAACGACGATTGAGCTGACGGGCGTGTACCACCTCAACGACAACACGATCGTGTGCCGTGGCACGTGCGACAGCAAGGCGTGGATGTCGTCCCCGTCTGACCCGCGGGACGACTCCGCCGTCATCACCCGCAAGGACGGACGCTCCAACGACGAGGTTGAGTTCGACTTCACCGAGGACGGCGAGCTCCTCATTCACGCGTACACGTCCATCGGCAACATGGGCGCACGCTTCGTCACCTTCTACCCGATCACCTCCGACGACGCTGACCAGGATGGCAACTACTTCACCAGCAAGTCGATCATGGACCTCTACCACGTCTCCTTTGAGCCGTCCTGCCTGGACGAGCAGTCCCAGACCGGCCTCGGCAGCGACATCTGGACTTGGACGAACGAGGCCGCACTCCAGGGCCACCTCAACCTCGAGACGGACGCGTACATGTCTGGCGACAACTACTACCAGAAGTTTGGCGGCACACATCGCCTGTGTGATCTGTACCGCAAGGACTCGTGCAAGTACGCCCCTCTGCTGACACCGACGGTGCCCGAGGAGGGTGAGCCCGTGATTGCCTGGACGCTGTTCATCAACGACTGTGACGCGACGTGGGTCGGCAAGGCCTCGGTGGAGGCGATCCGCGCGCTGCGTCAGCCGGACGGCTCGGCGACGTTCAACCTCACGAACGGCAACCAGCTGTCGGGCAAGGTCTACTCGCAGTCCGTGCGCCCCAAGAGCTGGACCTCGCCAAGTGCGGGCATCGTCACGACCGAGCGTGCGTACGACCTGCATCTGACCATCCGCAACACGATCATCATTGAAACCTCCGCGACGCTGTCTTCCGTGCGCACGGTGGCGTCGTCCAACGCCGTTGCAGACGCCGCGACGCCTGTGACGTACGCAGAGTCCGCGAACTCCACCACTGCCAGCACCACCACCATCAACAGCACCTCCCTCCTGCTCAGCTCCGACATCCAGTTCGCTATTGGCGCCGACTCAAAGACCAAGGAGCGGCTGTACGCCTACCGCCTGCTCTTGTACCCGTACCGCTTGGTTAATGGTGCAACTGTCAGCGTGAACGTCAGCACCATCTCCGTCAAGCAGATTGGACTCATCAACGCGACCTGGACGTCTCCGTCGAAGCTCGAGTGCCCCAAATGCACCGGCTCCAAGATGTCATGCACAGGCCTCAACGACCCAAAGAACTACCTGGCGAGCGATTGCGGCAGCGATGCCATCATGACTTTCGAGCGTCTCACGGGCAACTACTCCGACACGATTACGTTCGATCAGGATCCGAGCAGTCTTGGTGGCTCCAACCTGTTCCCCAGCACGTCCCTGGACCAGCACAATGCTCTCACCATTGCCCTCGCCGCGCGCGCGAACGGCAACAACTCGGCAAGCATGGCCGACGGCTCCCCTGCTGGTGTCTTTTACCTCTCTTTGGTCCTCTCCACCAACGAGAGCTTCACCATCTTCGTGAACCAGTCCGACTACGTCAGCGAAATCGACAGCCGCTTCATGGGCACGCACGCGTGCCGTTCCAGCGGCTACTGGCCCGTGGCCGATGCCCTCGGCGAGTCCCTCCCGACCCAGCCTCTCACCGCCGCTTCTCCGTCGCTCATTGCGATCAACGCGTCGGCCCCGACCGCTGACGCGACCCAAACTGCCCCTGAGCGTCTCTCCACCACGACGGCGTGCACCGCGTCGGCGCTGAAGAGTCACATCGTCACCATCGACAACCTGACCGCGCCGGTCGTCTCTGGCAACCAAACCATTGAGAGCTCCATGTGCGCCATCGAGGATGAGCGCACCTTTGGTGTGACAGACTGGGTCTTCTTCTCGCTTCCTGGCATCCACCACGAGGTCCAGCACGTCAGCAACGCAGTGAACCAGGAAACCATCGATGACCCCACACTCGCGGACAACCTGTGGACCACAGCCGAACTGGAGTACCTCATCCTCACCGTCAGCTCGTCACAGGTGATCAACCTGGTTGACTCCGGCCTCACCGCCGCTGCACTGGACGCGCCGTATGTCAACATCCTGCTGGACGGCGACAACCCGCCGGCGACCACCCTCACCGAGGAGGACACCTGGATGAACCACCAGCTGAACGCAAAGGACTCCCAGGTGTACTACGACTGGGAGGAGTACGCGTCGTTCCTCAACTACCGCCGCGTGCGCGTGGCGGTGAGCGAGAGCAATACCGGAGTCAACGCGACGCTGCTGGAGCCGTTCAACTTCGCCTTCGTCCCCGGCACGCTGCTGCACTCCCGCAGCGACGCTCGTGTGCCGATGTTCGTGAAGGCGGCGATCAAGTTCACCACCTACGGCATCCGCGTCGGCACGGACGGACAGGGCGATCAGCAGGTTGTCGTGAAGGAGCACGTGGAAAAGCTCTTCTACATCCTGTCCATCAGCCGTGGTACGTCCGCCGCGATTCGCTTCGATACCGACACCTACACCCCCACACTGGTCAAGGTGCGCACGGGTGGTCTCAACAAGACGGCCGCAACGGGCATCTTCATCGCTTTGCTCGTCGCGATCGTGGCTGTGCTGGCTGTGGGCGTGTACTTTGAGGTGACGTACCGCCGCATCATTCACCAGGCCAAGTACTACCCGACGCGTCCGGAGAGTGCCGTGGGCGTGCGCTACGGACGCGATGGCAAGCCGAAGTCAGGGCACGGCGAAGACACCGACCACAGCGACCGCGAGTCCACAGCATCCCGTCCGGCAGGAGACAGCAGCACCACCGCCCCACGCAGCAGCAGCGCCGCCGCTGAGGGGAAGGACAGCGCCGCGAACACCGGCAGCAAGCCGAAGAAGTCCACTTCTGCTGAAAAGGGCATCACGACCGCCTTTGGCTCCGTCGGCTTGGAGCAACGCCGCGTCAAGGAGGATGACGCCAGCGATGACGGTGCTGGGCAGCAGCAGTCATCCCCCAAGGACGCCGCGCCGTCCACAGGCTCCGCTACGAAGAAGGAGTCTGTAGAGGACGAGCAAGACCGCGTGTCTCATAACAACGGTGAGTACGCAAACTTCTAACGTTCAATTGCTGGTGTGCCTCTGTGTGCGTGTACGTGTGCGTGTATATATATCTAGGTCGTGTGGCTGTCATCTTTGTTTTTCTTTTTGACTCCGTGATGCGTCTTGCACCACTTTGCATGGACATCATCACTCACCCACCTTTCTTTACGCACCCACGCACCCACCCACACACAGACAAACAATTCCTTTTTTCCTTTTCCCCTTTTCTATCTTCGTCTGGTTTTTTTTGTTGTTGAGTGTCTGTTTTGGCAAAAGTGACCTTTACTCCCTTTTTCTCTTTCTGTCCTTTATTTGTGCCTAGTGTTTTACCTTTTTTTTTCTTCGTCACTTGCGAAAGGAAAAATGAAAATGAAAAAGAGGAACGCAAAGCGGGAGAAAGCATTCTTATATCGGTTTCATGTGTGTGTGTGTCTGTATGGTGTGGCACTGGGATCGTCTCTCTCTCTCTATCAGTGTGCTTGTCATGCAACATCGTGAAGAGGAGAATCAAAAAGTAACTGTTGACATGGAGCATCCATACGCTCACATAAACAGACATGGATACACAAACGAAATGAACCACATATCGCATGACGAGTACAGAGAAGACCGTCTTTCATTGATGTTTTTTTTTTTTGATGCCGTGATACTCTCTCGTTTGATATGGTTGACATGAGTCGTTGTTGAAGATTGTGTAGTGTCGTGTTTTAGTTTTTGTTTGAAAGCAGCGATCTGGTGCGGAGGGTGTTCAAAAAAAAACCAGTTGACCCTCTGCAGAATAAAAAAGGTTAACCAATTCACTAGACTCCCATAAGAGAAACAAGCAGAACAACAGCAAAAACGCAGTTCGCACTCGTGTGCTGTTACATTGTGCTGTCAACCAAGCGAGCTTCTCTCTCTCCCTCTCTCACTCCTGGGGTGTCCCATTTCGCGGCATGCACCGTGGGCCACTCTTGCAAACAAGGTGGTCACCCAAGGTGCTTGACGGTGTTGGATGAAGGACACACGATGCTATGCTTGGCGTTCACCTACTCGTGCCCGTGACTAGTCATTAGACGCCGAGACTATGAACGCATGTCGTCTCAGGGTCACATCGTGCACTGGCTTCTCAACGCAGACTTTATCTCATCCGATTTTCCCATTGCCTATTTCCAACGATAATAGTTACTTTTCTCCTTCCTTCCCTCCTTCCCTCCTTTCTTGTCCTGACAGTGTGTGTACACGTTCGCCTACTCGTTGCGGTCCTTTCGGCGTCCGCCCCGTTCTTTCTCTCTCTTCTTCCCTTTCTTCACCACGATTGTCACAGTCGTTGTCGTCGTTGCTTTTTGCGTTTCCTTTTTCGTTTTGATTTCCCAACCCTTCCTCATCTGTGCAACTCGCACAACTCTCTCTCTATACGCCTCTTGTGCATCAGAGGAGGAAAAATTGCGCACGACGAACGAACACCCATCTCAGAACTGAATTCCGCGTGTTACACTCACTCTCTTTTTTTTCTTCTTTTCCCGCCCCCTTTCCAACAGCCCAATTGAATTTCTTTCCGACACTCCGGTTGCGTTCTCTTCTCACTTTTCTCTTGTTTTGTTTTCTCCCACGTTAACCTTCTTCACTGTCCATTACGACACCTCCTCGTCCCTGCTTTCGTACGCCAGCATGGAAAAGTACCAGAAAGTCAAGGTCCTTGGCAAGGGCAGCTTCGGCAGTGCGATTCTGATTAAACGGAAAGCTGACGGTGCGTTGTTCGTTGTCAAGGAGGTTTCGCTGTCCAAGATGAGTAAAAAGGAACGCGAGGAGGCGCGGAACGAATGTGCTGTCCTTCAGCAGCTCCACCACCCCAATATTGTCCGTTACGTAGAACAATTTGAGAACCGCAACAATCTGTATATTGTGATGGAGTACTGCGACGATGGGGATCTGTCAGGGAAGATCAAACAGTGTCGTGGACGGATGAAGGAATCCACCGTGATGTACTACTTCTCCCAGATCTGTCTCGCCATGGAGTATCTCCACTCGCGGCACATTCTGCATCGCGACATAAAGACCATGAACGTCTTCTTGATGAAGAACGGCTCGGTCAAACTGGGCGACTTTGGCATCTCCACCGTGCTGCGGAACACGATGGGCATGGCCAACACCGTGTGCGGCACCCCATACTACTTCTCACCCGAGCTGTGCCGGAACAAGCCGTACAACAACAAGAGCGACATCTGGGCCATGGGCGTGCTCATGTACGAGTGCGCGACAGGTGGCCGGCACCCCTTTGATGGCCAGAGCATGAACCAGCTCATGCAGCGCATCGTGAAGAGCGCCTACCCGCCGCTCTCGGGCCAGTATTCGTCCGAATTCCGCAAGATGGTCGACTGGTGCCTCCAAAAAGACCCGGCGCGGCGGCCGAGCATCAAGCAGCTGCTCGCCTACCCGCTCGTGCGGCACGCCCTGGAGATGCTCGAGGAGAACCTCATGCTCGCCACACAATGCCGCGTGCGGCTGAAGGACATCATTGACTTCGACAGCGCCATGGATCATGGCGACGGCGGCGGTGGTGCCTCCCCCACCAGCTCCCCGAGTCACGCCGCTGCTGCACCGTCGCCATCGCAGGCTGGTGCAAAGCCGCTACCGGCCGGGATTAGTCCGGGTCAGGCGGCCGCAATGGCAATGGCGAAGCAGCAGCTTCAGCAGCACCCCGCTCGCGAAGCGTCGCCGTCGTCGACCCCAACTGCCGCCGCGGGACGCCCCACATCACCCGGTGCGCTCGTCTCCCCCAAACCCGGGGCACGTCCGTCGAATGGGCTGCTCGATAGAAACGGCATGGTCAATCGGACCCCACAGCGTCCTGCTCAACCAACCTCGCCGTCCACTGCTGCAGCTGCCGCCGCCGCTGCCGCCGCTGCTGCACGTCGCAGTCCGCAGTCTGCGGTCCCATCCGGCGCACAGGTTCATGGTGGTGCTGCCGCCCCGGTGTCGCCTTCCGATGATCACGTGGTTGTGCCAGGCAACCGCGACCCCCGAGCTGGCGGGGCCAACGGTGCTCCGCGCAGCAACGTCAACCTGGCAGGCGCGGCGGCGGGTGCGAACCGTGGCGATGGCTTCAGTGCCGACATGAATCGCGTTGACGCCATCATTGCCAAGTACGGCCATGACTTGAACCCGAAGGCGAAGGAGACAATCCACGCGTACATGCGGCGGAAACAGGAGGAGTACCTCGCGCGACAGAAGCAGGAGAACGAGCGCCTCGAGAGACGCAATGAGCTGCGGCAGCGAGAGCTGAAGCGTGTGGTGGAGCAGCAGCGGCGACTGGCGCAGAACTCACCACAACGCTCGCCGCCGCGCTCCCCGCGTACGTCAGGCGCGGCGCGTCCGCAGTCACCATCGCGCGAGGCCTATCGCGCCAACGCTGCAGTCGAGGGACGCGCGGCCCTGCCGTCCAAGCCCACGCCAGCGGAGCCCGTGCCTCCGGGTGAGGTGATCGGGGCCGCCGCCGCCGCCAAGGCGCAGGGCTTTGGTCGCGACCCTCGTCTCGCAGCGGGCGGTGGTGGTGGCGCTGTCGGGCCAAAACCCACATCCGCGCAGGTCCGTCGCACCGCTGCCAACTCCCCCAGCCTGGCCCTGCTCCAGCAGGGGCGCGGGGCAGAGGCACCGTCGTCGTCCCCGGCCCGTGGCGCCTCACCGACGCCTCCAGTCACAGGGATCAAGGGCACTGGTGTGACGTCGAACCACATTCGCGAAGAGCGGGACCGAGTGATGCGGGAGATCCTGGAGCGCGAGCAGGACCTGCGGCGCCGCACCGAGGCCCGCGACAAGGCCGAGGAGGAGCTGAAGCAGCGCCAGGAGCGGAATCGTGTGGCAGCTGAGCAACAGCGTCTGCGTGCGGCCGCCATTGGTGAGCGGGCGCAAAATCTCCGCCGCGGCAGCGAGCGCCGCTCACGACCAGGCTCCCCTGGCGCTGTCAGTCCGCACCTTGGCATTGTGGGCTCGCCGTCCTCGCTAGAGGCGCGTCGACCACACAGCATGGAACCGCAGGCGGAGTCACCACGTCGTCCTGCCGCCCTAAAGCCCCTCTCACCGCGGTCCGCGCCAGCGCCAGAACGCACGCCCGTTCTCAGTCGCCCCACCTCGCCGGCCACCTCGGAGACGGCCTCAGCCGCGGAACAGCGCCGCCGCGCGTACATGGACATGATCCAACACCCTCCCAACCAGCGAGACCGCTCCTCGCCGCCAGTACTGGGATACTTGTCGGAGGGGCGGAGCGGTGTCGACGTCGCGCCAGTCCGCTCAAACGGACTGCCGCCGATGCGCGTCGAGCCAACCCCAGATTTGGTCCCCTCAACAGGCGTCTCTGGTGCGAAGGACGTGCCCGATGCGAACCTCGACCCCATCCAGGATGCCCTGCGCGTGCTGCGGAAACGCCAGTCCACGGGCGTCGGCGTTGCGGCCAAGGCTGGTAGTGATCCCGTGACGCGACCCGCCCGCCAGTCCCTGCAAGTCGACCTGGGCGCCAAGGCCATGTCGCCACACCGCCGCCTCGGTGCCGAGCAGGGCCTCTACGACGGCATGCTGCACACACCCGACACCCACGCTGACGAGGTCTTTCTGAATGAGCGGCCCAACAACAATGTTGCGATGCCGAGCATGCTGGACACGCTGCGCACACTGCGTGACGAGAAGGAAAAGGAGCAGGCGAACAAGGAGCCCACGCTGAACGGCCGCGCGGAGAGCAACCCTCAGCTTGCCCTGTTGAAATTGCGCCAGCAGCGCCTCAGCAATGCCCCACTCCCTGCGCTCTCTCCGACCTCTGCCCATCCGCGAACGTCAAGCGCAGTGACGGAGCCGTCCCCGCCGCCACCTGCGAGTGCACAAATGAGGGCACCCAGGGCAAATGCCTTGTCGCTGGCTGATTTGAAGCAGCCTGCGATGCCACAGGATCTCCGTGGAAATGGTGAGCGCCACACCACCGCCTCCTCCCCACCGCACCAGCCGCAGCGGTCACCCCGCAGCAACGCCTCGTCTCGCGCCAGTGTCGCTGGCGGTGGCGGTGGCGACGCGTACTCGGAGATGCTGCAGCACCTCAAGGACTTGCTGCAGAAGCGCCGCATTGTGCAGACACCGCCGTCCCCCGGTGCGATGACACCCGGAGGGTCGTCTCTGAGTCCAACCGCCTCTGCGGGCCTGTCCGACGCCGCACGCTCGCCACCATCGCTGGCCTATACCAAGGCTCAAGGTGCCCCACCCATCACGATCGAGTTTTCCGACGAGGATAACGAACCAGCCGGGGCCCGTGACGAGGATGACGACGACTTCGAGGACGCTGTGCCGCTGTCGCCGGTCCGCTGCACGGAAGCGAATGACGCGCGCACCAAAGCAAACGGTGGTCGCCGCGGTGCCGACGGGGACAACGAGCACGACGACATCTATGGTGCCGATGCCTTTTTGGGTGGTGCAGACAAAAATGTGGAAGAGGAGGAACTCGGCGATGACGGCTACACGGGCTACTACAAGCTTCCGTCCCCGACCTCACTCTGGCGTTGATGAGCATGTACAATTGGGAGTACGAATACTCCTCCCTCTTCCTCCTCTTCCAGGCAAGCAACAACATCAGATATGTGCATTTGCGCGGCGAACAGAACACGTCTCACTGTTGAGCGCATCGACTCCATCTTTGTGCTCTCTCTCTCTTCCTGTTATTTGCTCGCTCGACAGCTTTTTTTTTTTAGCACAACCGGGGTTCTTTTCTTGAACTTTTTACCTTTTTGTTGCTCACGGCAGTGAGACACGTGCAATACTACCATCTCCCAACCGAAAGAACACAATCAACAGGAAGACTGTTCGACCAGGTTGGCATACATGTGACGAAACCAGGTGAAGGAGCTATCCCTCTCTCTCTTTTTTCCCCCCTCACCTTCCATTTTCGCACTGTTTCCCATGTACAGATTTGCCCATCTTTTTTTTTCCCATTTCTCTACTCTGTAGTTTCCTTTTTGCTTCTTTATTTTTGTTGTTGTGTTGCTTTGCGTCATGCGCCGACACCTGCGGCAAGACACGACACAGATAGAATGCCAGACGCAGATATACATACACATTCACCTGGGAGCAGCTGTCACTCATACCTGTCATGCCAAGAGAGACAAGGCATCAATCTCTGCCCCGTTGCTGTTGTGTTCGTTCTGGTTCATTTCCCTTTTCACTTCATGCCCCCACGTTAGCTGCCACGTCTGTATCTCACAACGCAAAAAAAAAAAAGACACTCGCAAAACTCTCGACAGTTCAGTTGATAATGACATGAGGCGCCGTTGACGGAATGGGCCACTCGCAACGACAAGGCCAACAAGCGTTCCATGTTAGCCGAGGGCTTTCCTTTCCTCCACACCCGTCACCTGCGCGCGTTTGTCTTCAACACTAGCTGAGGCGACGCGGTGATGGCTATGCATTTGCGCGTGCTATGAACCAGGTTCAGCACATTGCGGTTTCTGCCTCTCGTGTGTTGTCCTCGTCTGTCTCCCTCCCCTGCTCGATGCTCTGCGGGAGGCTTTCACTTTCTGCCATTGCCCATCCAACTCTGCTGTCTCTCTTCTCACGTTCTCTCTCCCTTTCTTTTCTGTTCTGATGTCAGCTAGTAGAAAAACGCAGTTGATTGCCACTAGCACGGACGCTGGTAGTAGCCATCCACCACCCAAAGTCACATTTTTCCTTCTCTCTCTTGCTCACAGCAAGCTTTTTGTTTTCGCTTGTTCTTTGCTTTCTCGCCGTCACGCACTGTAGTGCCAACGGAGTGAAAACTTGAAAAAAAAAACGGACGGTGAAACAACAACAACAGAGTCACCACAGTCTCCTCCCCTGCCTCCCTCCTTAACCAGACAGCCTCCACGTTGAGAAACCACCACTACGGCAACGAAAGACCACATCAAGCCATGGCCTCGCGTTTCCAGCAGTTTGTCATTTCCGACAGCGACGAAGACAGCGCCGGTTCCGAAGTCAAGGCACGCCGTGACGCCCGTTCGAGCCAGGCTGCGGCAACTCCCACCGCAGCGGCGCGACCGGCCACGGCCTCCGCCAAGGAGTACCCCGTCGAGGATGTGAGTGACTTCCCTGATAACGCTTCCAAGTCCTCCATCTCGTTCCATGCGACGACCAACACCTCCTCCCTTCAGCAGCCTCGCAAAAACTCCAGCAGCATCTCCTTCCAGTCTCAACCGCTTGTGTCCGAAAAGCAGCCTTCGGTGCGCTCACGCACCATGCCGACCCCTGGCGCCGCGGACCGCAGCTCCGTTCACGCCAGCGCCCCACCAGCTGAGACGCCGTCCTTTCAGTCCGCCACGCCGCAGCAGAAGACGCCTCGCACCGAGTCTGAGCTGAGCACGCCGCGCCAGCTGCCCCGCCACTCGGACTCGGAGCTCAACACGCCGTCTGCGGAGGCGCGTATGGAGGGTGACAACGAGAGCGCCGCCGCTGACGGACAAAAGAAGAAGCGCGTCGTGAAGCACAACAAGGTCGTCGTCCGTCGTCGTCGCGGCGACCCCAACGACCCTGGTGAGGTGGTCCGTGTCGAGGAGCGCGTGATCCGCCCTGGACGCGACGACACCACCACCGTCACCGTCCCCTCCTCCCGCCCTTCCGTCACCAACAAGTCCGGCTCGCAACCCGCGCCACCGCGCCGCTTGTCGCCCCGCGCGCAGCAGCGTGCGTTGACCCCGCGCACCCCTCTCGCCGACGGCAGTGACACCACCCCACTGATCCCCAACAGCCGTGCCCAGGCGAAGCGCACCCACTCCGCCCCCGCGTCAGGCTCTGAGCTCGACACGCCACGGTTCAGCACGGAGAGCCAGACACCCCGTGAGGCACCGTCCGTGCCCAGCCACCGCTCCAGCCCTGCCGCTGGCACGCCAAAGGTGTCGCTCCCGTCCGCCACACCAAAGGACACCTCCTCGATCTCCTTCAACTTCCACGAGAGCGCCACACCAGCCAGCGTGTCTCGCCAGCACACAAGCGCCTCTGCGACACGCGCCCGTCCGACCATCCCGTCTCCGAGTGCACTCGAGCGTGCACCGACCGAGTACAGCATGGACGAAGAGGGCAACATGCACGCGCGCTACCAGGCCGCCGTGAAGCAGCAGGTCACGCCCGACGGGCGCACCGTGTGGGTGTACGTGCCGTCGCACGTGGAGGGCGGCAGCGTCAGTGTCCACGAAATTCCCGCTCCGCCGAAGCAGCTGTCCCACCGCGCACAGGAGATCATGGACGCGAAGCGGCGTGCGGTCGAGGAGAGCGTGAAGAAGCGCCACGCCGAGAAGGCGGCCAACCTGGTCGCCGACAGTGCGATGCGGCCCCGGCACTGCTACACATTCCCGCCAACTGCGTTCTACGGCCCGCGTGTCGCGGAGCGCCACCAGAACACGGCCGCCGAGACCAATGAGGCGACGTGGACCACGCACGCCTACGACACCGAGGTCGTGTGCGCCAAGGTGCGCGAGGAGATCGACAAGGCGGACCCCAGCCTTACACACGCCAACACGGAGATGGTCGTGCGCACGCTTCAGCCGGTGCAGGCGTCCAGCGATGACCAGAGCTACTCGTGCGCATGCGTCGTGTACCCGCCCGCACCCGAGGCCGACATCGCCGACCTCCTCCACAGCGCTGACGCGATGGAGGATGGCTTCAAGCGATTCCTCAACCTGCAGCCGCTGCAGCTCGCCAACCTCGAGATCCACGACGTCTCGGATGCCGAGATGGAGTCCCCCATCGCCCGCGGGCGCCGCCAGTCCATGCACGACGTCAGCCCCGCCAGCTTCCAGAAGACGAACCCACAGCGCGGCATCGCCACCCTCGGAGGCCTCTGGTGCACCGTCGAAGCTCTCCGCGAGGACGGCCGCCCCGCCGGCACACCCAACGCCGTTCCGACACGCCGTGTTATGCGCGTGTGTGGTGGCCAGGCTGTTGGCGAGCCCCTCCGCGACCCGAACAGCAAGCCACTCGATGTGCGCAGCTACGAGATGCTGCTGTTTCCCAAGGAGGCGACCAACCCGTCCGGTGTCAACTACGGCTCCGAGGGCCTCACGCTGGGTCAACTCATCTCCCCTGTGGCGTCGTCCTTCCCGCTGACCCCGCGCGTCGTCGATGACCCGATCGCCCTGCGCGAGTTCAAGCGCAAGCTGATGGCCTCCAAGCCGCGCGACGTCATTGTGCAGAACAACGAGGACGATCGTGTGACCTTCTTCAAGGACGGCAGCGCGACGGCTCGCCAGAGCGCCGATGCCCTGCGCAGCGCGATGCAGTACGTGCTCGTGACGCTCGTCTCCATCAGCACTCGCCAGAAGCACTGTGTGGAGCTGACGCTGGTGATGCTGCCCTTCAGCACCATCACCCGCGAGGGCGACGGCAGCAAGGTGCTCGCTGAGATCCCACGCTTCAACCCAATGACCGTCTCCACCGCGCGCCGCCTGCAGTCCGTGTCACTTTCCTTCCCGACTAAGTCGTCCTTCATCTCTGCGTACAAGGCCCTGCTGTGGGCAACAGAGTGCAACATCGTCGACATTATGCCGTCGGACGACGAGGCGAACGGCTACATGACGCTGCGTGTCAGCGCCACGACGTCACCGCTCGCACCGTGGATGTCCTCATTCGGCAAGCCGGACGATACCACCCCCAAGGCCGACACGTACCTCGGCCACGCACTTGACTTCGCGGTGCTCACCATGGCCCCGACGATCAATGGCGCCGGTGACGCACCCGAGCCGCTCAAGCTCGACGACTTTGTGATCCAGGAGAGCGAGGGCCGCCGGGCCAGCGTGACGGCGGGCGAGGACCAGGGTGTCAGCTCGGCCGCTGCCGGACGCCGTCGCAGCTCCATCTTCACGAGCACGCTCACGACGCCAGACCCGCAGCAGTCACAGCCGCAGGACGCGGCGGAGGACGACAAGGATGGCGAGAACGGCGCGTCGGCAAAGAAGGCCGCCGCCACGACGGTGGTGGGCCTCACCTCCTTTGGTGTGGTGCGCCGCGCGGTGAACCAGAAGACCTCGCAGGTCTACGACGTCCGCGTCATTCCACGCAACCGCGCCCGCATGATGCCCGTCTTCAGCGGCCAGAAGGCGTACCTCGAGTCGGTCAAGACGCAGGAGGAGTACGTGCTGCAGCAGGATGTCGAGGCTGCGATCTTCATGGAGTACACCTCGCACCTGCCGTTTGCCGCGCAGATTTACGGCGTGCTGGTGGACGAGCAGCGCTACTACGTCTTCCAGGAGCCGTGGATCTCCGCCCTCGCGGTGGAGGACTCCAAGAGCGAGACGTCGCGCAACGCGCTCGAGTACAACCCGATGCTCAAGAGCATCTCCGAAACCATGTCTGTCATGTCGCTCAAGGACTTCATGCACGGCCTGCTCCACACCGATATGCAGGGCCGCTTGCTGATGAACCGCCAGGAGTCGCGCCTGCAGATTGTGCAGCTGCTCTGCTCGCAGCTGATGCTGCTCATCACGTCTCTCCACGGCAAGGGCATGCTTCTCGGCCCGTGCCCGCCACAGCGCCTGCTCGTGCGCCTGCAGAACGTGCAGGGCGAGGGCAGTGCCGACGAGGCCGCCGCTGCCGCTGCTGGTGACGTCGATGATGACGCGGCGGAGAGCATCAGCGGCGAGAAGACCAAGCAGCCGATCACGTCTGACCACATCCACCTTTTCGTGCAGGATCTCGGCATCAACACGCAGGCCTGGAGCTACGAGCGCCAGCAGTGCGGCGTGCTCGAGTACTTGTCGCCGCTCTACGTGCTCGAGCAGATGGCCGGCCACGATGCGCGCCAGGAGTGCCGCCCATGGACGACGCGTGATGACTGGTGGAGCTTCTTGTGCATCGTGTTTGAGATGCTCGCACTGGACGACACCACACTGCTCGAGCCGGCCCACCCGTCCGACACCCCGTCCCCGACGCCGACGCTGAGCCACTTCACCAACCCGCTTGAGATTCTCGAGCTGTGGAAGTCCATTGTGACCAACGACACCGTCATGCAGGGCTCGTGCGCGACGGCGACGGTTGCCGCCCGCACCCGCCACTACGTGCACACCCGCGTTCTGCGCTCCATTGCGCCTCTCTTGGACAGCTGGATCGGGTCCAAGGCGGAGGAGGTGGAATACTTTGGCACGAACGGACGCAAAAAGGGACCGCGCGCTGTCTCACAGACCGGTGGCCGCCAGAGCTCGTCCATTGGCGTGTCTCTGTCCTCCATGTACATGCGCACCGCGCGCGATGCCATCACGCCCAGCGTTGTCAGCGGCATGTCGATCCTCGAGGAGGAGGAGGACACGACGGGCGCCAAGAAGGTCGACGGCGGCGCGCGCAGTGTGCTGCAGGAGATGCCGTGGGTCTTCTACTACCGCGAGCTTATCGACTCTGTGCTGGATGTCGTGTTCCCCGTCAGCGATGCGATGCCCTGCAGCGTTCACGGTGCCGCGCTGCATCTGTACTCGCACCCCTTCTTCCGCGGCGTGGACATGGGGGAGGTCTTTGACGGCACGTTCACGCTGCCACCCGCGGCCTCCGCGTACTTCCGCCGGCACATGTTCAAGACCAAGGTGCGCGAGCAGCTCGTCGCGTACCGTGCGCGCGTCACGCGCGGCACCCCACGCCAGCGCGGCCAGGGTCCGTTGATGATCTCCAGCACCGCGTACAACATGACTGGCGACAGCACAACGCCACTCCTGATGCTCTCTGCACGGGATGCGCTGGACATGGAGGACAGCTACGTCGATGAAAACGGCGCCGTCGTGTCGGGTGGCCGCGGGGCGTCGGCCGTGACGTCGCCGCGTGGTTCCGTCTCGCCGCGTGGCCGCTCGCCGTCGAGCGCGCCGTGGGTGCAGCAGAGCAAGCTGCGCCAGATGTACACCGCCGACGAACTCCAGAGCATTGCCGACATCGAGAACCAGGTGCGCAGTGCGCTGCAGAACCACAAGTCGCGCGAGAACAGCTACGAACGCCCTGTGGCCGCCATTTCCCAGTCGGCGTCTTCACGTCACGATGAGACACCGCGCTCGGCCGTGGCCGGCTCCATCGACCGTGCCAGCGCTGATGTGCCGGAGACGGAGGCGACGCGTGGCCGCCAGCAGGTGATGGATCAGTCCTCGCAGGGCATCCCGAGCCGTCGCTCCGAGTACGAGGATCCCGCCTACACGTTCCCCGCCCCAAAGCCCGCCGCGGTGAGCTCGGCGCCGTCGTGGCAACCCGTGCAACAGCGACCGGACCCGCGCCGCACGCCGTCTGCCAAGAGCAGCAACTACCAATACGATGCGATGCCGTCGGGACGCAGCATCAACATGGACTCCACGAACGCCGCCCTCGAGGATCCACTGGCGGCAGAGGTGGTGCGCAGGAACGACCCACCACGCCGTGGCCGCGGCGCCAGCGAGAGTTCCGTGGTCCTGGTCGCCTCCGACGCTGAGGATGACAACGTGGTGAACCAGCAGACCCGCCCGGCCAACACCTCTCAGACGTACCAGTCGAACGCGGTTCAACGTCGCAACTCGCACCGGTCCGCGGCCTCTGCCGCTTCGGCAGCTTCTGCGGCTTCATCACGACGTGTTGCATCCGCATCCGACCGTGACCAGTTCTTCTCCTTCTAGTCCATCACAGTGTTTGTTTTGTATCATTGGCAGGTCTTTGCGCGTGGACTATGGGCAAAAAAATAAATAAATGTGCTTACCATCGTTTCATTTTTCATAGACACTCCAAGCATTGTCGTTCGCTGCACCTCTTCCTAGGCATTCCTGTCCTCCCCTCTCCCCTCTAGCGTGAAGAGCGTGCGCGTTCTTCTGTTTTTTTTGTTTTGTGAGGTGCATCACACGCGTTCGCTGTCTCCTTTCTTCGCTCCTGCCTCGTTGTGTGAAAAACAAACAAACAAACAGGAAGCGAAAACGAAACAAAGAAAAGTGTTGAAAGTGGAATGGCGGCGGTGAGGAGCCACGTGGGTGCTGACAGAATGAACAGACATATCTGATGACACTGTTTTGATGTGAACAATGGCACCAAGGGTGAACGAAGCGAAAAGGACACGACACTGTGGGTCACACGCACGAACTCACCAGGGCTTTTCCTTCGACTTGCTTCCCGCCTCCTTCCACCCCTCCTCACTTGCCGTTTTACGTGTTCCGCACAGATTCGGCACTTTTGGTCTGTTTTATTATTATTGTTTGTTTCATATAGAAGTTCGTTGACAGCTCAGAAAGGAAGCCGAAAAGACCCACAAGCAGCACGCCAGTCGAGTGAAAAAAAAAAAAGGACCACTGGAAAAGAACAAAATATTTTGCCCGTTTTGTCTCTGTCTCTCTCTCACACACTAGGCCCTTTCCATAAATAACAGCGTGATGCCGTTGTTGCACTCTCTGTCTTTAATTGTTTTGAGAACTTCTCTTTTCTGTACCGTTTTTATTTTGACATGTCCACAATTCGTTGATGGCGGAAGTCCACACGCATCGGCTGTGTGTCAGCGCCGAATGCTGTTGCACTCTTTGTTGTGTGCGCACTATTCCTGACATTTTTTTTCTTTCTTTGCTTTGTTTCTTTCTGTCTCTTGTTTGTTTTCGCGGTTTGATTTTTATATATCGTTTTTTTTCACCCCCTCTTCCCGGCATGTCTCCGTCTTGAATGCTTTACCGTTTGTTTGTTTGGTTGATTTCTGAGTGCTTCTGCACTCTTTCTTTTTTTTTTCTCTCTCTCTCCTTCCACCTCTGTCTTGTTCTCCGCACAAGTTATCTCTTCCTCCATTGGCTTGTTTGTTTTCCCCTTGAATTGTTTGTTTCGGTTCAGTTCTGTGTTTTCATTACTTCATTTTCGGCACAGCTCTCTCTTGAGAGGCACACCGGGTAGACTTCAAGGTGTACGTGCCATCATTTCCAAACAACGAACCCTCCCTCCTCCTTCCAAATCAAAAAGTGGAAAAACCATTGCATCACTACACCGTTTGTGGTGTACGAGCAAAATAGCAGATCTTGGTCAGAGATTCCGCGTTGGTGCAGATGCAGTCGTGATACATTCAGAATTCGGCACAGGCTTCCGCATCCTAGCGCGGCAGCGTAGTGCGAAATGGCAGTACCTGGTCGTTTCTGTAACTCTCCTCCCCGCCTCGCAAGCAAGTGGCGACAAGCAGTTGCTGTATCTGGGTACTCGGAAGGGCCTTTTGGATTTCAGGCGTGCCGCTTTGTGTACACGTACACTCTTACCACCTTTCCCACCTCCTCACATCACCTTGCCTCTTCTCTCTCGTGTCTTCTCTTCTTTTGCGTACCATCTTGCGTCTGTCGTGTGCGTGTGTGCTTTTTTTCCCCCCTTGCTTGTCAAGCTATCGGTTCGTGCACTGGTAGTGTACGTGCAGTCATCATACAGATCAAGAAACCGAGCGCCAAAATAGGCACACGCGTCTCCGCGCGCCTGCTGTTCACTCTGTATTTTTTTCTCGTTCTCTTCTTCTCTTCTCCCCCACAAACGTTGAGCCACTACAAAAAAAATCATAGACAAACGTACATACCATAAATCGCGCCCTTGCGTCTCTCGGCCTGACCGTACCACCAGCAAAGCAACATCCGGACTTATTTTGTTGCTCTTGAGACGGTGACATGGACATAGACCTCTGTAACCAGAACATTTCGGAGCTCGTCTTCAACCCAGTGACAACCACCGAGGATGAGCAGCTTGTTGCGGCGACGGTGGAGTGTCTGCGTGCGGAGCACAACCAGATCCACCACATCAGTGGCCTGGGGAGCTCTTTCCAAAACTTGACAACACTGCTGTTGCGCGACAACAACCTCGGCCAGTGCTCCACCGCGCCTCACGAGGCACTGCGCCGCGCACAGGTGTGTCTGACTGATTCACGTCTCTGTGACGGCTTACCGTCGTGGATTGCGGCTTTGCCATCCTCGCTCCACATCCTCGATGTGTCCGGCAACCACCTGCGAAGTTTCCTGCAGTGCACATGCGGCGTGCGAGCGGACAAGACCGCCGTAGCTCTCGCCTCCTCGAGTGATGCCGCCCCTGATGGCGACCGTTTTCTGCGCCACGCTTGCCCGCTCACACTGTCTCTCTTCTTCCCACACGAGCGCTTTCCCTTTCTCACTGCGCTCACGGCGAGCGAGAATGCGTTCTCGTGCAGCGCACAAGACAGCCAAGCCATGGAAGACCTCTGGGAGAGCCACGCAACCACGCCCGGCGCGACGGTGCAGAGGTACTCAGCGGTGCAGCGGCTTGATGTGTCCGAGTGCCCTGGTCTCTTTGCGCTGAACCCGTTCGTGGTGGCGTCTGCAACCGAAGACGACCTCGGCTGCTGCCTGCTCGAAAGCGTGCGTGCCAGTGCCACTGCCGTCAACGACCTCACCGCCGTCGCAGCGCTCGGCTTTTTCGCACCAAGGGTGTCTGAACTTGACTTGTCATCCACACCCATCTGTGGCGACCTCCTCCACGCCTCACCAACAGCGCTGAGTGAGTTCCTCGAGGACATGATCGGCACACTGGTACCCGTGGGCAGCATCATCCGCGACGACGACGACGGCAACCACCACCACCTTCGTGACCGTGATCGGTCTGGCGCACTGCCATCAAGGCTCGCGGAGGCGCTGTCGACCGCGGCGCACGAGCTCGCCTTCCACCACCTGGACGAGCTGGCATCCGCAGTTACCAACAATACGGCTGCAGATTCCGCCACTGACGCACTTGGGCGACGAGGATCCTTGGTGCACAAGCAGGCCCCGTCAGATCATTTGAGCGCGTTGCGCAGCTGTGTGTACGCCGTGCTGCTACGCACGGTCATCCCGTCACTGCACCTCGTGGACGACGCGCTCGTTGTGGACACATGCCGCAGTGCCCTGGCCGAGGCGGCTCTCGCAGCACTGGCGTCGTCAATGGAGAACGCCGCACCCGGCGCGCGTGGAGATGACCAGACTGCGACGGTGCAGTCAACAGAGCTGGGCGCGAACCGGCTGCCTCCCGCACCGACGTCATCGGGCTGGAGCGCGCTCGCGGCGAACACCGACGCTGGTGTCCGCACGCGCGTTCTCGTGCCTGACGACGACGAAGCGGAGACCCCGTCCGAGTCTGACCCGACCCAAATCATCACGTCCGACTCCGTTGGACGTTACCAACGCGCGCTCGAGGCCCTGCAACCCGCGCTCCGACGCATGCAGGCGCAAACCCATGCCGACGCCAACGCCCCCTCCGCCGATCCTCACGATGAGTCTGCCACTTGTCGCAGTACGGCAGCACCTACCCACGACGACAACGACGAGCAGGTGGCGAGCCGTGGCTTGGGCTCACCGTTTGTGCCTTCACGACTCACAGGCTCCGACAAGGTCATGTTCGAGGAGCTATGCCGTGAGGCCGATGGGCTGGCCGCCAAACTCGCCGCTGCCCGTGAATCGCGGCGTGCGCTTGTCGAGCAGACAGTCTCCCTGCGTGAGCAACTTGTTGCCGATCGTGCTCTCGTGCGTGATCAGCGACAGGAGGTGCTGCGACTGCGCACTCTTCGCGACACACTTGCAGCAACGACAGCGAGTCAGCGCGCGCTGGTGGCGAAACGGCGCAAAGAGGTCCTCTATGGCACCAAGGCCATCGCATCAAAGGAAGCTGCGGCGCGGAACCGCGAGGCTATCGCTGACATGCAGCGCCAGCAGCGTGCAGAGCGGCGACAGCAACGGGCTGTCGAGCGCACAGCCTCGCAAAACTCAAACTTCACCGTGCAGTATGCTCATGGTGTGCCCCCACCACCCCCACTACCGCATCGCAAAACACGCAGCGAGATCCTTCGTGAGGAGGCGATTCAACAGCGAATGGCTTTGCATGCTGCGGCAGAGGGACCGTTCACGTACGAGCCGAAACCGTTTCGCACTCGCCGCGCCCCTGAAGCCGTGGTGGTGGTGCGCCCACAGCAGCCCGTCACGCCGAAATCTCCCGAACAGCTAGAGGAGGAGTACCTTGGCTTATATCATGATGTCGCGGAGGACGCGCTCTCACCACGGGCGTTTCCAGCTCCCTCCGTGAGCAGCGGTGGCGGCGGCAACAGCAACAGCAGTGGGGCGGGGAGCAGTGCGGCCAGTAGCGGCCATCACCGCGACGCCGAGCGCCATTCTCTGGGACTACAACCACCACCACCACCACCACTTGAGCAGTCTGAGAACGGCCGTGAGACGGTGCGACTGTCTGCTTCGTTTCCGCCCCCAGTGACTGCGGCGGTGGCGTCACGGCCGCCTCTCAGCCCAGCGTCATCAAGCTCCCCACCGTCTGTCTTGAGCAACGACGCGACGCTCGGCGATGCACTTCCGCTGGTCGAAAAAGACCTCAGCACACTTTCCCTCACTGAATTGTTCGAAGCCGCCGCGGCAGTGCGACGCAAACAGATGGCGCTCCAGCAGTTGCATCAGCACTGGGCACCAACGACAATGAACGATCTCGGCGAGAGCGCGCCGCCCTCACATGACACCAAGCCCTCTGAGCAACCCCAGAGTGCGGTGATCGATGAGGCACCCGTCAACAGAGCGTTGTTTGACACATCAGCAAATCAATGAGCGCTTCTCTATCCCCAGTGTGCATCTCCCTCTCTGTGTATGTGTGTGAGATATATATAGAGAGAGTTGTTGTTGTGTTGTTTGACAACTACTCACGTTACTTTCTGTTTGTTTGTTTTCGTTCGCCTCATACCAACCATAGAGCCTGGTGCGTGGTTGACTAGGGTCTTGTCCGCAGACAGGGACTTGACCTTGCACATGAAAATTTTCGTGACTCTTTCACAACATCGACCGAAAAGAATGGTACACTGCCAAATCATTCGCACACTCACATCGCGCACGTAGCGTGCGAGTACATGTCTTCCCCCCACCCCTCACACCACCGTGCTTGTACGTGTAGGCCACACGTGTATGTTACCTGGCCAGTCTTCCGTTGCCCTACATGGTTGCTGTTTTTTTTTTTTTGCTGCTTCCCAAGGCACTGGCCATGACAGCGCATCTGCTCCGCACCCGTCACTTCTACTCTATTTGTATTCGCCCTTTTCTCTCTCTCTCTCACACACTGCCCGTCCTTGTGTGCACCGTCTTGACACTTTCCCGTTCGACACGCACGCGTGACAGTATTCGCGACGCCACACTGTTTTTTTGCAACCGCAAGAACACCGTTTTCTTCCCTCCTTTCTCTCTTTTTTTTTCGTTCTTCCCCACCCACTATTCAAAATGCTCACTGATCGCAAGGCCGTCGTCAAGAACGCCGACATGCCCGAGGACATGCAGGCTGACGCCATCGAGGTTGCCCTTCAGGCCATGGAGAAGTTCAACATTGAGAAGGATATCGCCGCCTACATCAAGAAGGAGTTCGACAAGAAGTACCAGCCCACGTGGCACTGCATCGTTGGCCGCAACTTTGGCAGCTATGTGACCCACGAGACCCACTGCTTCCTGTACTTCTACTTTGGCCACGTCGCTATTCTCCTGTTCAAGTCTGGGTAAGGCATGTGCTGCGCCAGGCACTCTGCTGCTTCTCCGGCCCTCGTTCACGCCCACTGAGACTGGCTGCTGTCCATCTCCCTCTGCCCCCCCCCCCCCTGAGCCATCTGCGTGAGTGACTGACACCCTGCTGAACTCGCTAGCGAGCGACCAGCAGAGGTGTGCTTCGTGGCTTGTCGCCCGTATGCGCACGCGCGCGTGGCTGTGTGCGGATTCGCGTGCCCTGGTTTTCCTGCTTTCCGTACGCTTCCTTCTACCGAGGGGGCACGTGATCAAACAGACACGTGTGAGCACAGCCTCTTCACTGGTTTGTCTCTCTTCTTTGGGTTTGACTGGCATCCATCTCCACGGTTTCTTGTGCTTGTAGGAGGGTGCCCTAGGAGTATCACCAGAGTCGCCCGCGCGCCTCATCATTGTTTTTCTCCAATTCTTTCGATATAGAGAGTTTTGATTTTTTCTTCTCACAAGCTGCAAGGAAATCAAATGCATGAAAAGTCACAACACGATGTATGTACACATAATGACTATCCGTGAGAACAGGCAAATGGCAAACAACAAAAAAAGAGAGAAAATATCCGTCTTTCATCATTCCTTTGATAGATGAAATCTTACTGGCGAAACAAGTATGAATCAAACTCAACAAACAAAAGACAAACGGTACCGTCAGCGGGTGCTCAAACTCGATGCTTCACGCACGTGCGCGAGACACTGCCGACGACGTCACGACCCACATGAAAGCCAACCAACGGCATTGAAGGCAACCGTTGCCGTGCACGTTGACGAGCTCTGGGAGTCGTGGACACTGCGAAGATGAGCTGGCTCTCTCTGCAGCGCAGTAGTGCGGTAAGTGCAGGAAAAGGCTAGTTCCTCTTTCCTGAAGCACGGCACCCACCAGCGCTCGGTATTCCGGTATCCGTCAAATGGGGGATAGGTACTCTTACGAACAGTGCAACTTTGAATAAACCCACGGTCATCGACACAACCAACACATCCGCACTGTCGTTCTTACTTTCCACTCACATCTCTCCTCCCCGCTCTCACCGTCTCTTTCTGTTTCTGTTCAAAACACTGTCCGCACCAGAAGGTACTCTCATATCTGGCACTACACACTAGAGTACTCCGCACTCCAGGTTTGTTTGTTATTTGTTCTGCGTGCACGCTGCGAGCAGCAAGAACAACGCACACAAAACAAAACAAAACACAAGATCCCAGCACCATCAGCTTGCTTCAATTCTTTGTTTTCCTCAGCCTTCTCATTGTTTGTTTCTGTCTCAGTTTTTCTTTTTCGTTACTTCCCTTTCCGTCACATCGAATCTGAAATTTTGTACCTCCCCGTAGAGCGGTGTCAGTGCTGCATTTGCCCTCCTAGTGTACCTTGGCCGTTTTTGCGCCTTCTTTCTCACCTTCTTTTTTCTTTTCTTTTTTTGGTTGCCTTGTAGCCATGTCAAAGTTATATTGTTCATGCCAGAACTACAGCGGGTTCCTTTTTGTTTCACAAAAGGAGCTGTATTTTTCGTCGTCGCTCTTCCGTGTGGAGTTTCCCTACAACAACATTAAGAAGATCTCTATCGACACCAAGCAAATCCGCGGTGCGCCGTCGAGTGTCCTTGTCATCCACCTTCAAAAAAATCAGAGCTTCAGTGTTGTGGCGAGCGATGGCGAGCTCGAGAAGCGAAAGCGGTCGTCGAAGAAGTACTTCTTCTACGGCTTCCATGATCTTCTTGGCGCAGAGGAAATGATCAAGACGAACTGGGAGGCCGCACGAAAGTCGCTCACCACAACCAATGACGCCGACAGCAAGGACAGCAACGATGCGAAGGTCGACACGGCAGTGGATCTGCCGTTTGAAAAGGCATCCACACAGAATAGCGCGAACCGCGCACCGCCACCACCCGGCTCTGCACCGCCAGCCTTGCAACGCGGTGACGTGGATAGCCGCTTTTCAAAGCGCAAGCCCCCGTCAGTGCCAAGCCAGCGCTCCTATCCCACCCCGAGCTCAAATGCGCGGAACATGAAGCGGGTACTGGACTCCGCCTTCTGGTCCACTCTGAAAGGCATGGCTGAGTTGCTTCTCTCTGGTGGCCCTCTCACCTTTGTGTTCATTTTCGTTGTGTTTGTGCTGTTGCTCTTCACCGGCTACCACGTCAAGACGTTTACGACGCAGCACCGATCCCCCAAACGCGCGGCTGCCGCCCTGTCCGAGAAGCTGACTCTGGTGCGTGGGCACGCCCAGCAACTCGACTCGAGTGTGTCGGAGGTGGCATACCGCGAGGTGCAAGCGCAGTGGAATCGTCTCTTTGAACACAGCGAGGAGTGGATCTCAGACTTGGAGAAGGCGGTCAGTGAGCTGACGCGCCAATACGTGTACGCACAGGTCGAAATGACTGCGCTTCGTCAGCGCCGTCTGGAGCGCGTCGGGCTGGACGGCTACTTTAGTGCTAACGAAGGCCAAACCGGCGGCAAGACGCGCAACCCGTTCCCAGAATTCCAGGCACAGGACCCATCGCGCGTCCCGCGTGCGCAAGCGGCGGCGGCAGGCTCAGCCGCTTTTGGTGAGGGTCACGGTCACGGCAGCAGTACGTCAACTGCGTCGCGGAGCCGACGGGCCCGGAGTTTCTCCATGCATCGTGCGAAGGACGATGTCACGCGGTGGCTGTCGTGGGTTGGGCGCGTGCAGCGGGCCATCACGGCCGCCACGCCCTGGAAAACCTTCCCACTCTTCTCGCGTAAAGAGAGGCGAGGCACGTCGTCGTCGTCGTCGTTCCGGCGCACCGCACGCGCGGGCCACGCTGACACACGGTACACAGAATCTTTCGTGCCGGGCTTTGACATCGCTCAGTGGGTGACCAGCGCAGAGGCGGAGGAGCGGGAAATGTGCATTGCGCTAGAGCAGCGTATTTTCGAACTGTCGTGCGAGATTGAGCAGCTTTTCCACGACTTTTGGAGCGTCCTGCTCGCGAACACAGCCGAGGATTTTGCCAGCCGTATGTCCAAGCCGCGCCATTTCTCGCGCGTGCCGGCGGCCGTGGCGCTGGACAACAAGCGCCAGCTCGACTTTTCGTATCACCCAAGCTTCAGTGGCGCCCAGACACTCAAACTCGCCTTCATTCGACGGTACACGGAGTCGATGCTGTTCTTCGACCCCGTCGACGGGAACGAGTACCGCCGACGCATGCGCGCTCGCGAGGCCTCGGAGACCTTTCACAAACACATCGGCCTCTATTCCTTCGCCGATCGCGCGTCCGACAACGAGACCGCGGTGGGTGCGCGTCTGACAAAGTACGTTATCGAACGTCCCGTGACGCTAGACGCGAAGCCGTTGACGGTGGACGTCCTCCGCAACCTGTTGGAGGAGGTCGTGCTCTGGAGCAAATACCCGGAAGAGTGGACGGCACACCGCCTGCGCACCCTCTCCCCTACCGAGCAAAGCCAGGTCATGCAGCTCATCTACAGGCGGCTCGAAAAGAGCGGCAAGCGGCACGTGACGATGGTGGCCAATGTCACCGAGGCCGCCGATCGTTACTTGGCCACGATGCGAAAAGTGCGTCCCCATCAGTTGGACAATGTGCCCCTGTTTCGCGGCATGCTGTGCTTCTCCAAGCACCCGCAGCTCCACCACACATACTCACCGCCATCGGGTGACGACGACAGCGCCAACGCCAGCACGAACGCCAACAACCGCAACAACAACAACAGCAGCAGCACTGCTGATCGCGACTACCCGCCAAAACGCAGAACCGAAACACCTGCACCGCGGCAACGCTCCTGGGACGAGCTTGATATTCAGGAAGCAGAGGTTCGCTCCCTTCTCCTCAGTGCGAAGGAGCGGTGGATGAACGAGCTGGACATCTACGACATCTCCGTCGGCAACACCCCAACCAGCCAGGTGGGGAAGTCGCGCTCGTACCTCCTCGACGACGACCTCAGCGCCACCAACCCGGGGCTCTCTGACATCCGCGCTCGCCTCTTTGGCATCCTTGAGCGATTCAACGACAACTACGTCTCCGCCCCCGCGACTGGACTTTTCGCACGGAACGGCTGGCTTCGTCGTGTGGCGCGTCTGTTCTGGCTGCCTACCTACTTTCACTTGGTTTTCCCAGCCAAGTCGTCAACCAGTCCGGACACAGACATTTTGCGTCGCATGGGTACGCTCGACCCAGTGGCTCAGATGGTGTCTGCGCAGATGGTGAATGTGCCCTGGGGTAATCAACAAGACGCCCCGCTTTTGCTGTTGGAGACCGCTTTTATCCAGCCACCGCAGCTGCTGAAGCTCCGTCGCGACTGCAAGCGAAAGATCATTCAGGCTTGGCTGCTCCTGTGCTTCTCCATCATTCTGCTTGCTGTACTGTACTTTCTGACGTAGTCGGTGCACCGAACCAAATAGAACATTTTCACGCCTTGTTGTCGCTGTTGTTGTCGTTCTCCGTGTTGCTTGGTTTGAGTTGCGGCACTCCAACGAAAGTACTTTTCTGCCCTTCTACCTGTCCCCAAATTGAGAAACTTACCAGTGTGTTACGTTTGCTTCCTGGCAGTAAATCGAACAGACACTCAGAGTCCTGTTCTGCAAGCCCCCCCAAAAAAAAACCCGAGAGAATATTGAACAATCATCGTATTTCGTGTCTGCCACACACTGTCACGTATCGTGTTTAGAAAGAATTGCGAGAGAAAACCAACAACAAGAGCGACTGCTGTCAGCCTGCTTCGTTGGCAGCTTCGTTGTTTCTGACGTGCGCGCACACACAACTGCTGACAAAAGTGCCGTCACGAGCACTCTGCATCCGCCCCGCTCCGCTGTTTTAGCGACGTTGACACTCAACACCTCTCTCGAAGAGTATTGTCATTATCCTTACAACTCTCTCGCTCTGTCTCTCTATCTTCCTCTCTCATCCTATTTTGTGTTGTTTGTGGCGTTGATGCACACACTTGGTTGTTTGTTAGAGAGAAATAACAAACACTACTACAGGTCGTCACACATTGCTCGCGACGCCGACTGCCTCCGTTTGAACAGCAGAGGGATAAAAACGAGGTTTGGTGCATACACAGACGTAGCCACAATATCACGTGCGTCTTTTTTTTTTCACGCGCTTGTTTGTTGCTTGTGTGTCTCCCCTTCCTGTTTCCACCATCCTTTCCTTTTCTACAGCGCGTTCCTATTCGAGCTTCATAGAGGTTGTGCAACAACATTGAGTTGCCAACTACTGTCCCCATAATATTTCTGACAGTGTGTGACTCGCGTTTTCAGCACACTCGTTTAATCGGCATTTGACACACGGTCTCTCTCCTGTGAGATCTCTTTCCCTCCCATTTTGTCATCACTTCGTGTTTTTTATTACTGTCTTCCCTCCCCCCTCCTCATTCCCCTCTCTCTCAAGTGCATCGCATGTCTCTTGCAGCAGAAAACTGGGGTCAGCTCAAGCTGACAACCATCAAGTCTGAGGTGAAGGTTGAGGCTGGTGCAGAGCCAAGTGCGACACAGCAGGGTGTGATCCAATTCTTGTCCACGCCAAGCGTGGGACGAGACAAGGCAGCAAATTTCGTGAGCAAGCCCGTGTTCAGCGTCCCCATTTCAACCATCGCAACGGCTTCCGGCACGACAAAGAACGATCTCACGCTCACGCTGCGTCCCCAGGCGTCTGTGGTGCCAGGCTCCGATGTCGAACTTACGTCTGTTCGCTTCGCCATTCCCGACGTCTGCGTGGGCTACGAGCAAGTCGAGCAGCCCGGCAAGGTGATTCTGGGTGAGCTGCAGGAGAGCATGAAAGAGTACCAGAAGCAGTACCTCCGCGCCCACCATCAGGGGGCTGAGGACGATAACCTTCTCCTGCTCGCCACCCTCGGCGGAGGTGTGGTGAAGCGTGAGGATGAAACGGTTGTGGCCATCTTTGATGACGTGAACCTGGCGTACCCGACTGGCAAGTTCAAGGTCGCCATCTCCAACTACAACATTGTCCTGGAGGATAAGCGCAAGGGATCCGCTGGCGGCAACATCATCTCTGTGCCCCTCTCCGACATTCAGCACTTGTACATTTGTGAGGTCCCCAACAGCTTCTCCGCGACGTCAACCGGCGACGAAGGCGAGCCGTGCGCGGAGTACATCGTGTTGGTGCTAAAGAACCCGGTCAAGGTACGCACGACGACGTACGCCAATCTCGTTCTCTCCTGCCCGGCTGGGTGGGAGCTCTCCGACGAGCACCCGTGGAAGTGCGAGCTCAAGACGCAGAAGGAGATCGACGCCGCCATTGGATTCAACGCGGCCGCCGAAGGTGCGGAGTGCCCCCTGGCACCGTCAATGAGCGGAAAAGTGAGCCAGATCATTTTCCAGACAATCAAGGCCATCGCCAAGGTGCCCGTGTATCCGGGTGAGAACAAGGAGTACCACACGGTCCTCACACAGAATCGCCGGTCGTGCCTGCGCTGCATGTACCACGGTTCAGAGGGACTGCTGTACGTCCTCAGCAAGGCCTTCCTTTTCCTCCACCGCCCAGCTACAAAGATCAGCTACTCCGATATCCACCACGTCGAGATGAACGAGTCCGAGAGTGGCTCTGCCACGTTCCACCTCACTGTCTACCTTGGGGCAACGGGAAAAGACAAGCAGGTCTTTTCCGCGCTCGACAAGCGCGAGAAGGACCGTCTCCTCAAATTCCTCGGTGACAAGGTCAAACTCGTGCGCATCGGTATGGGCGCCGACGACGACGACGATGAGGGCGACGAGGAAGAGGACGATGATGACGAGGAAGACGACGAGGACGACAGCGACGACGCCGACGACAGCGACGATCTCGACGACGACTTTGACGATGACGATGATGACGACTCGGACGATGGCGCGAAGAAGTCGCGAAAGCGCACCCGCGCGGAGAAGCCTGAGAAGAAGGAAAAGAAACACAAGAAGGAGAAGAAAGAGAAGAAGCATAAAAAGGACAAGAAACATAAAAAAGATAAGAAGGATAAGAAGCACAAGAAGGAAAAGAAGCACCGCCATGATGATGACGAATGAGGTCCTGTGGAGAGACAACAAAACAGTGGAAAGCGGGCACAGAAAAAAAACCACATCTGTGCAACCTTCTCCCTCTCATCAGAGTCATGTAGTGCTGCGTGTTCTGACGCGTGTTGTGCGTGTCTCTTTGTTTCCCACTGCTCTTCTCTCTATCTCTCTGCGCGTATTTGGCTTTCTTCTTTGTTATGTCACATTCTATCTTTCGCAGCGCAGAGTTGTTTTTGACCGTTATTTTTGAATCTGACACCGGACGACAACTCGCTGATCAGATTGACAAGCAACGAAGTTGTAAAGCAAAGAAGGAAACAAGACCATGTGTGAATATACCCACCTGAATAGGCAATGTGTGTCGGGCGTAACCGTCCCCCCCTCTGTTTCAGAAAACAGTGTCATATGTTTGCCCCACTTCTTGTCCTGGGGACCATGACGTCACTCCCGACATGCGAACAGAGACACAGCATTTGCGTTCACAATCAGTCTTCACCTGCAGACGCACGTGCCAATCACGTATTGGTGCGATGTGCGGATTGCTTTCTCAAGTGTGACTATATGAGATTCTCAAACCTCCCCTCCCTCCCTACACGTCGTATCTTTGAACGCACTCATCTCTCCCTGTTCCCTTCTTGTTTGACTTTTTTTTTCTCCTGCGTAGTAACTGAACATGTCTGGCAAACGCTTTTATTCCCCAGCAGCCACGGGGCCAGGCTATTCACAGCTCTATCGATCATCCGGCAGTCGTCCCCGCGCTGGTGCCGAACCGCAGCGTGGCGCTGCCGCAACGAGGCGCGCCACATCACGCTCACCCCACAGCGCCGAGGCGAGTCGTCACCTCACGCAGAGCTCCACTCCCGGTCAGCGTTACGTGAGCCCGTCGTATCTGCATGGCAGCCTCACCCCTGGCGGTGTGGGCCCTGGTCCCGGCCAGTCAGGACCTTTGCTGGCCGCGCCTGGTGGCTCGCTGATGAACACCAGTGTGGCGTCTCCAGCAGACGTGCACCATATGCTCAATGACCTCGTGGAGATCAGCGAGGCCATTGCGACGTACATCTCGCAAGAGTCGAACCTGCGTGGCGACGGGCTGCCGGCAACCAGTCAGCAACAACAGCAACAGCAGCAGGCTGTACTCAAGGCTCAGGAAATCGAACGCATCGTGAAGCGGGTTGAGGCTCACTTTCTCGCCAAGATGAACGCACTGCAGTCGGCGAACAAGGACTTGGAGCGCCAGGTGAAGCACCTTCAGTCGAAACTGACCGCCAACGGTAACGGCAACGGTAACGGCGTCGCTACGGTCGAGCGTCCGTTGACGGGTAGCGACGCAGTCCCGGAGGTGCGCGATGGACTCCGCGAGCAGGGCGAGGCACTGGATGAGCTGGACAAGACGTGGGAGTCACTGCGCGGTGACAACACGCAGGTCGACCAGCTGCGCCGCATTTTGGTGGCTGAGAAACGACAGCGCCTCCTGGTCGAAGAGCAGACGCAGAGACTGACGGAGCAGCACGCAAAGGTGGTTGGCACGCTCGAGCGCCGCCTGCGAAAACAAGAGGATCAACTGCGCGACCTTATCAGCGCGCTGGACCGCAACGGGCACCCATCGTCGGGATCACCCACGACGTCCATCTCAGGCAGTCCAGAGAACAGCAGCTCCAACGCCGCACGTGGCGTCACCACACCGCGCCACCTGCTTCGCCAGCAGCTCGCTCAACATCAGCAGACACAAAAGGCTCTGCAGGAGTACCAACAACACCTTACCAACGCGACGCTACCAGTCGACGTGGACGATGACGCGGACGACCTCGGCCTCGCACAGGTCCAACGCACACTGGACTCCATCAAGAACAGTCAGCCGCTCACCTTTGTACACACGCCAACAAGCGCTTCCGCCCCAGCCTCCAGCTCCGTGCCGATCTCCGACGTGACACCTGTTCAACGGACGCGAAACGCACCCGTCTCTCGCGGTGCCACACAAGCAGATGTGGATGAAATCAGCGCCTTCTTAGACAACATCACAAAAGAGCTTGAGACAATCAGTGAAGGCGACTAGCCGACATGCCCTCTCAGGTTTGTGTGTCTGTTTGTGGGGGGGGGGGGGGTAGCTGCTACCGTCATTTTATTTTCTGTGTCTCAGCCACCCCCTCACCCCTTTCGGTGGGTGTCTCGGGACCTCAGGCTTTCCGTGCCTGTCATCACGCTTTAAAAGAACTGTCGTCCATTTTTTTTGTTGATGTTGATGTTGTTTACTGTTTTGGTGTGACTGTCCCGACACTATTGTGTGCATTCCAAACCAACGTCACTCTCCGTCCCGACGCCACCCTCTTTTCATGCAGCTGTGACGCGACACATAGCGCGGCCAGCCAAATCGTGGCTTGTATTGCAGGTGTATACTCTGTATCCCCTCTGTCTCTCTCTCTCCAAGTCGGCCGTCTGCCTCCACATATTGTGGCTCGTTGCGCCAGTCTTGAGGCTAGTTCTGTCCCACCTTCTCACTGTCTTTCAGACTAACGTTCTCACGCAACCGTTGTCTCATTCCATTTCCCTTTCCGTCTCTCAAACTCTTGGCATCTGGTGCATTATTCCACCGACGACGACAAAAAAAAAGAAAGCATACTAACGCACACACGAACACACACTCGTTGCTAGTTTTGACTCGTTCTTTCGGTGCCTTTTTTCTCTTTCGCCGTCAAGTCTAGTTTGCGTGCTCACAGGCGCTTTCTTTTTTTTTCCTGGTGGCTCTTTTTTTCTCGTTGTCACACGTCTACAATGTACGCCGTTTCCGTGTCACTCGGCGCAAGCAATGCACGCGTCGCCGTCGCGAATTTGCCGTCCGCCGCGGAGCTGACCGCTGCTCCACCAACAGCACCCATCCGTGTGCTCGTCAATTCGTCTGGTCACCGCCAAACTCCTGTGGCGGCAGCCTTTGCGGACAACGAAATTTTGTTCGGCGAGAACGCCGTGCACTTCTATGCACGCCAACCCCAGAAGGTTGTGCCATATCTGTTCTCGTACGCATCCGTCGCGGCGTGCTTGGCTGATGCGCGTGAGGCGGACGATGAGGAGCAGAACTTGGATCGGTTTTTGCAGCGCGTCATTGAGGACGCCTCGCAGAAAAAGTACAGGAACCACTGCTCCCTCTGCGAAGAGCCCGATGCATCGGCGGACAAGGCCCGTCGCGGCTTTCAGTACGAGACCATGCAAGGCGACGACACGGTGGAAAAGTTCGTCTCTGCGGAGGACCTGTTTGTGCAGTTTCTCAACTACGTCAAGGAGCACTGCGTGGATGGGGCGTGTGGACTCTCCGGCACCTCTGCAGGCGAAGACGCTGCCAAGGACAGCGCCAAGATCTTGTACCTGACGCTGGTCGTTCCGCGCTACAGCTTCCCCGGCCTGTTCTACCGCGCTCCCGCCGCCAAGTCAGAGGGCGGCCATGAACAGGAGGACGACGACGATCTCGTCGAGTCGACCCAGCGTGCCGTAGGCTGGCTCCTGGACGCTGTGCAGAGCTCCAACTTCGACGCCGTCGTCGTCCACACGAACGTCCTCTTCTCCGACGAGGCTAGTCTCCTCGCGTTCGACAGTGCACCAACAGCTGCCAGCAAGAACCAGTACTTTCTACTGCCCCCCAACGCGGCTGTGGCACCGCCAGCCGCCTCCCCAGTCCCTGAGGCGAACGTGCTGGTCATGGACTGGGGCGCGCACAGTCTCTCGTTGAGCTTGCTGCGCACTCGCGGTGGCGTGCTGCTCGAGGGCGGCGCCGATCTTGGCCACAGCGACCGCGGTTGTGAGTACTTGTGCTCGTCGACAGTGTCTGCGGCATCGCTGCCCGACAGCCTCGCGGCGCACGCGTACTTTAGCCGCGCTCGCGCCTGCGGTGGCGACGCGGTGGATGTTGCGCTCGCCGATCGCGTGACGGCGCACTTTGTCAACCAGCAGCGCCGCCTCTTCACCGGGCAGGTGCGCAACATGACGCAGATCACCCAGTACTCGCAGCGTCTCTTCGGTGACAACAGAGACGACAGCATTGGCCGCCTCGTGGGTGAGCTGATCCCAGCGCGCGCCGCGCGACGACTGCGGATGCTGATGGAGGAGAAGAAGATCGCTCTCAACACAAATTTGCAGGCCGCCCACGTCGCCGTGGAGCTGGAGGCGTTCTACGAAGGGATGGACTTGTTGGACAATCAGACCATGTCGCGCAACAAGATTGACGCGGCGATGCGGAACGACTGGGGCCTGATTGAGATGGCTGAGAAGGTCCTGGAGGAGTTTGCCGGCCTCTACGCGGACGTGCTGAAGGACTCCCCTGTGAACTACGTGCTCCTCACGGGTGGCATGTGCCAGATGCCGTTCGTCATCGCGGGACTGCGGAAGCTCGTGTCGGAGCGCACGAGCGCCGCCCTGCAGACCGCGATCGCGTCTGGCGTCACTGTGCTGGAGTCCTCGCTGGTGGGCAACGGCACGACTGCCGACGAACTGGCCTGCGTGGGCGGATGCTTGCACAGCTACCAGGCGGCCATCATTGATCGCCAGGCCAAATTTACACTGAAGGCGTCCAAGGGCAAGAAGTCATCCGAGCGCGTGCTGCAACAGCAGGCTCGCCGGGAGACGCACGCGGCGTTGGAGCGGGTGTGGCAGTGGATCACCCACGCGGATGCCTGCTCCACCGCCAGTGCGGCCACACTCAAGGAAACAGTGCATGTGCCGCTGCTGAAGCGTAACCTGTATCTGTACAGCGGCGCCTCGCTGCCTGCGGCGGCGGTCGCAGGAGGTTCGGGCTCGTACTCCCTCCCGGCAGCTGAGCTTCACACACTACTCGCACGTAACTCGCCTCTGCCGGCGCAGCTAGCGATTCCCCTCGCGAACGTGTCTGCTGGCGAAGGTAACATTGGCTTGGTCTTTTTTGTAGACGCCTCCCCAACACCAGTCGCGACAAGCAGCGAAGAGGGCGGCTCACTGCCAGTGACGTGCCTCGGTGTTCACGCTCTGCAGGCGGAACCTGGTGCGTTTGCGGTGGTCTCTCTCGAGCCTAAAACGCCCGAGGATGGTGATGGAGGTTCATACGCGCTCGTCCTCAACACCCGCGTGGTTCGTGCGACGTCGGACGGCGATCTTCCCGTTCTCATCACGCCAGGCAACATCGTCAGCAGTGCGACGCCCATTGAAATTAGCTTCTCAGCCTAGACCGACACCACGACCACGAGAGAGAGAAACTGCAACAACAACAACACCAACAACAATGACTACACGCAAACCAATGGGGACACGCACACACGCACATGCCTACCGCACAAAGTATCGCTTCCCAAATAACACAGGGGACTCCGCTTGTCTCCACTAAATTACGAAACCGTTTAAAACGCTAACAACAACGACGGGACCGACGGAAAAATGACGATGCTGTACCGATCGTAACCAATAGTAATAAAAAATACCACACAAACGCGCAAGCGCGCAAGAGCCGGACGACAACCAAGGCTCTCAACGGTCCCACTTACTTAGTTTGTCGAGTCCGCTGCGCAGGCAAAGAAAAAAAAAACTGAGACTTTATTGCCAGCGCGTCCACTACCTGCTGTCGCGCCATGGTCGAGAAGGTTCCCACCCGCCAGGCTTTTCTGAACGGAAAGTTGCTCACGCAGCGCGACGAGTACCACACACATTGGGCTACCGTGTTTCGGTCGCTTTCCGCTACACTCGGCGATTGGCTTTACCTAACAGCTCGTTGCATCAGTAGGGTCTCCACACCACACAGACCCACGCATCGAATTCGAAATTTGCTCCCTTCCTTTTACACTTTCTCCCACTTTCTCTATCTCTTTTCTCACCGCGCCCGCATTTGCGAAGTGGCGTTGTACTGTCTTTCATCAACTAGCAGTGATCCGATTCAGTGAGGCCAGTCCTTTGCCGTTCGACTCGCCAGGAGCTTTCCACAGACCAAAACCCTCGCCTGTGTGTCCGTGTGCTCTCTCATTGTTGCTGATTTTACGCTTGTCCCGTCTGATTGAACTGTCGCCTCTTCCTTCTCCTTGTCTGATTTAGCGTTCGTACTTGTCGCTCTCTGCATTTGCACCCATGTCCGCACCAGACGCGTCGGATGTGCCGAAGAAACCCGTCAGCGTCGCCAACCATGTCGAGCCCCCAAAGAAGAACCCATGGCTTCTCAAGTTTGCGCGGTTCTACAACACAAAAATCCCCATGGGCGTGCGTGAGTTTGTCTTCACAGGACCGCTGTTGCTGATCACCTTTACGATTGCCTACTTCATCCCGGTCCTCGTCCCAGTCGAGAAGTTTACACAGGGACTCACTCCACACACGCAGGACATGCGCGAGTACACCCTTGAGCCGATGTACGACGAAAAAGGTAATCTCAAGGGTTACCGGCACATCAACCGCAAAGAACAAAGCTGATTCACCACCCGAATACGTGTTTTTTTCCCTGCGCGGTGTTTTTTTCGTCTTGTGCCTTGCATACAGTCTCCACTGCAATCATCACACATCCTGTCGCTTTAAATCAGTTGTTGTATCCATTTGCCAGAACAGCCCTTGTTCTTATTCTTCCTGCCATTGATTCTCATCCATTCTCTCTCTCTCTCAGTGGTTTGTATACCAATGGCATGTGAACGAGGTCAGATGTCGGGCTCGTCCCGTCTCTGCTCCTCCGCGCATCACTCGTGTTTCACTTGAGATGTGCTGCGACAGTGCTCCGCTACTTGTGCTCAACCCAGACACACGCACACACATACGCGCTGTTCTTCTATACTCGTTCCACCTCATGCCCTCTCCCCCCTCCCACCACTCTTCCCTCTGTTTCTGTATGTGTTTCTGTTCGTATCTCATTCTCGTTGAACCACAGCTCATTGTTTGCCGCCTTGACTGTTCTGTGGCTTATTCTGTCCGTACTTGTGGTGCCACGCTGGTTGTAAGCTGAGACAATAAACATGCGGCTCACACTCGATCATGTGCGTCGCGCACCGCAATTCACCAACACGATGCTGCAGCGAGAGATCGACCTGCGTGGCATGGGCATCTCCTCCTTGGACGAAACAACGCTGTCGCTGCTGGACGACAGTTTTGACGTACTCAACTTCACGGCGAATGCACTCACGAGCTTGGAGTATTTTCCACTCAAGGACACCGTGAGCGGGAAGGACGCACGTCTGCTGCGGGTGGTAACGCTCATCGTGCATCGTAATCAAATCCAAAAGGTCAGCGTCTGGACGTGTGCCATGGCCCTCCCTCACGTGGAGCACTTCCTTGCTGACCGCAACAACTTCCGCAACGTCAAGGACCTTTACTTTTTGAAATGCTGGAACAAACTTAGCAACCTGTCACTGGAGCTGAATCCTGTGTGGGAGAGTAACCCGGAGGGGTTTGGTCCTGCCAAACTGCGGGCCTTCCTGGTGTTTCTGTGCCCGAAGCTGAAACTCATCAACAACGAACGTGTCACGATCGCCGATAAGGAAGAGCTGGCCGCTTGCAAGGCCGAGTTCAAGGCACTGGTTGCCTCATTCGACGGCTCGAGCGGTGCTGCCGGGACAGACGGTCGCAAAATCCGCAAACGCGGTCGCGAAAATCGTGATGCGCTCGCGGCACTGCAGCCGACCGGATCCAACGTGGTGACATCAGCGCAGCCATCATCCGACGCTGTCGCTGAGCCGTCCGCAGCTGCCGCACCGGTGGCCGCAGACGATGTGGGCGACGATATCATGCGCCGTCTCGCGGAGCTCGAAAGCCGACTGGAGTCTGATGACCTCCCCGCCGAAGAGATCGATGACATTGAACGGCAAATGAACGAGCTGACCATGGAAATGAATCGGCAGACAGCGCGGCGCCGAACAGAATAGTAGCTTCACAATTGTTTCCCTCGTGTCGGTTGCTTGGCCACAAAAGAGGAAACGGAACGCTGGTAGCGCACTTGCTCGCTGTCACCATACGGTTGAATTGAAGCACACACACACACATACACATAAACACATGACTATAACTGTCATGCCTTCTACGTTAATATCAGGCACACTCGGGTGCACTAGTTTGCCGTTGCTCCTCCTCGTCCTCTTGACATCTAGACGCCTCACACATAAACAAGCACCTATTGACGGTGCCGGTGAATCTGGCTTCGGCAACATGGTGGAAGCAATTGAATCCGATTGGTCGTTTCCTCTTGCCTTGACTTTGCCGTTCCTGACGGGGAAGTTGGGTTCACCAAATCGTCCAAGTCGAAAATGGCAGCCTGCTGTCGTTCTTGCTCCCACGGACTTGAGCGTATCAGCCTGTCTAAATCCACCTCACCCACTCACCCATCTCGTCTTTCCTCACCTGTCGCAAATCGACATCACTCTCCAACGCGTTGTGACTGCACGTTTTTTCCTGCTTGGCAGTCAAGCTTCCTCCTCTGCGTGTTCTCTCTCTCTCTCACGTCGCCTCACGACGCCAACGCATTTTAAGTAACGCATTTTTTCATCTTTTCTCATCTCGTTCGCTCACGGTATTTTGCGCCATTCATAATGGGACAGTGGCTCGCCTCAGCGTTTTCGTCGCTTATGGGAAAGCAGGAGGTGCGTATCGTGATGGTGGGCCTGGATGCCGCCGGTAAGACGACGATCCTGTACAAGCTGAAGCTCGGTGAGGTGGTCACGACGATCCCCACCATCGGCTTCAACGTGGAGTCTGTCGAGTACAAGAACCTCAAGTTCAACATGTGGGATGTCGGTGGCCAGGACAAGCTCCGTTCTCTGTGGCATTACTACTACCAGAACACGAACGGCATCATCTACGTCGTGGATAGCAATGACCGTGACCGTGTCGCCACTGCGAAGGCTGAGCTGGACAAGCTGCTCATGGAGGACGACCTCCGCAACGTTGTTCTCCTCGTGTTCGCGAACAAGCAGGATCTGCCCAACGCGATGAGCACGACGGAGGTAACGGAGAAGCTTGGCCTGCAGGCACTCCGGAACCGCGTGTGGTACATCCAGGGCTGCTGTGCGACGACGGCGCAGGGCCTGTACGAGGGCCTCGACTGGCTGTCTGTCAATATCAACAAGACCCTCAAGTAGTGCAAACCGCGCCCTCCATCGACAGTGAGCAGTTCCTCCAGCCTGTAGCGAAGTCACGTTGGATTCATTGAACTTGCTGCGATTTCCTTTTGGTTTTCTCGTGTTGCTTCTCTGGGCTTTTCTGGGCTTTCTGTTCCCTTTCTGTTCGTGCACCAGCTCTTTTCGTTGACTCCCTCAAGTGACGCTCTTCGTTGAAGCAGTGCCGCCCTTAGCAGTGCTTGCCTCCTGTATCTGTCCACCTTTTCTTTTCCTTATGGTACTTTCCCCCTGTTTCTGTTTGTGTGCTGAGCGCGTTCTGGGCGTCGCAACTCCCCGACCACTTCAAACCTGACAAACAGTAAGCCACATCTAACTGAAACAACGAGCCCAGACACTCGGGAGATGTTCTTCTCACACCTGAGGTTGAGAAGTAGCCCGCACCTGTGCTTTCAGGTGCTGGGTTCTTCACACACGCACAGCTAGATGTGCGTGCTAGAATGTTGCTCACCAGCTGATGGTGCGGAGCCACTGTGCAGAAAACTATAGACGGACGCGTCAATTGTACGAACTGCACTTGTTCCACCCAATGCGCACCGTGGTGCATCGTGTTACAATCAGTGTGTGCGTGTGTGCCTGTTTAGTGGATCTAGTGCTCGACGCCGACTCAACTCCACCTCGACCGTTGCTCTCTCGTTCTCTCCACCCGACAACGCCTTCTCTCTCTCTCTCTCACACTCTATTGTCTTCACCCCCCCCTCCCCCACACACACTTTCCTTTTTTGTGAACACTTTGTCAGTTCGCCTTCTCTCGAACCCTCCCCACCTTCCCATTTTCGGTTGCTTGTCGTCTAGCACGCTTCAACTATGCAGTGTTTTTCGCGCTCCATGATGCGCCTGTGCTCTGGCGCGGCTGCCTCAGGTGCTGCGACTCCTGTGGCGCAGAAGAAGACATTTTCGTTCCAGAAACGCTTCGATGCTATTCAATCAGAGCCCAACAGTGTCCTTGGTGGCGCCGAGTACGGCTTTCTGCGTGAACGCTTGTCTGAGTATTCTGGCCTCCAGCAGCAGTATGCTGTCAAGCAAAGCGACGTCGAGCGTGCGCGGCGCGCAGCGCACATGTGCGGACTGGAATTCACTGGCAAAGGAAGCAAGAAGCCGACCAAGACAGATTCGTGAGCGCTATGTTTTGCGGGACCTGCTCCTTGTCTCCACGCTGTCGCACGTGCACAGGCGCTCTCTGTCACCCTAACTTGTTCTATCACACATACACATACAACACAAAAAAATGTACACAGAATCATGCGGGCCCAATGCAGCCCTGTTTGAAGAAGGACACACACACACTGTCTGGGCTTCTACCAAGAAGACGGAATCACCTTCAGGCCCATCAGACATTGAGAATCAGGCTTCATCCTCTCCTGTACACCGACGACATCACGCACAGCAACATGAGGAAGCTGTCTGCACGCCGCACCGACACTCTGACCATTGTGTGGAAGCCTGTTTTCTCTACTCTCTGTCTCTGTCTCTCTCACACACACATACCAGTCGCTGTTAACCGTGTCGCTGCATCACTCTCTTTTCCCCTATTACCTTCTCTCTGTCTTCCTTCTACACTCCTGTCCACTGACCTACAACTGAGTCAGAGCTCCACGGAGATGGGCATTGGGCTGACTTCTTTGTGCAGCAAGCCGCGTCACACCATCGTGATGCTCGGTCCCGACTGTGGCGGAAGGACGACACTGCTGTACCGTCTGAAGGATGGCTACTTCAATGCTCACATAAACCCAACCATCGGGTTCAATATGGAGACGATTGAACGACCAAACTGCCAATTTCTTATGCAGGACTACGGCGGTGGATTCGCATTGCGCCAACTGACCTATATTATGGCACCAGACGCGAAGGCGTTTATCTTCATGTGTGACAGCAGCAGCACGGAGTACCTCCAGTATGCCACAAGGGAACTTCACGAAGGACTGGATCGTATCCGGCAGACGCACCACCCGATCCCCCCTATACTCATTTTCGCAGCGAAGCAAGACAAGCCTCATGCGCTTAGTCCTGACAGCGTCCGTGAGCTCCTCAGACTGGACACCATTGTAGACTGCGTATGGCACATTGCAGGTTGCTCCTCTCTCACAGGGGAGGGCATCGAGGACGGCATGCAATGGCTGGAATCTGTAGTTTGCACATCATCGTGATTTTTGCGCAGCAGCCGTGGCAGCAAAGTCAATCCAGACTCCTCGTGCACAAAGGGTCGCGTGCCGAATCGCACCACTTTAAAAAACTGAAGCAACAACAAAAACGTCGACAAGAGCTTGGCGTTTGCAGCCGTTCACATTCTCATTTTTTTTTTCACTTGCGACACTTTATTCCACTGTTTCTTTCCCTTTCTCTTACTGAAATTACTTCCCTGCCGTTTTCGTTCTCTCCCCCCTGGGTAAGTGGCTACCACGACACCACCCGCGCCGACGTCTTTTTTTCATTCTCATTTTTTTTTTTGGGGGGAGGCTTTCGTTTCCTTTATGTTCCTTTTTGCTTGGTGCTCGTCTTGTCGGGACAGCCACAGTCTGTCGTTCCGCTTTCTTCTTGAAGGCACTTGCTTGCGTGGCTCCCATCAACTACTGTGTCAATACCTCGCCGCTCTCGCTCGCTCCTCCGCTGAGTAGGCAAACGTGACCACGTTATTTCCACTAAGTGGCTTAGTGAGATATCAGATGTGACTCACATTTACAATGTTTCACCTTGGCTGTGCATGATTGTACTGCGCGTTTCCTCCTCCTCCCTTCTCTCATCCCTCTGCGTTGCTGCTTCCAATACTCTACACACACACTCTCTCTCACACACACATTCTGATAGTTATAGCCTCATTAAACGAGTCTTGCTTCCTGTTTTTTTTTACCGTCCTGTTCTCCACCCGGTTCACTACCTCTCGGAAAGCAACCAGTAATACCTGCGTACATCTAGCTCAGTCACTTCGGTCGTATACACACACCAGTCCGTGATCCATCACGCATTTTGCTCTTCTTTTCCCAACACATTTTCTTTCTCTTCGTGACGAAACAATGGGCGGGTGGTTCTCTGGACTTCTCGGCAAGAAGGAGGTGCGCATCCTGATGGTGGGCCTGGATGCCGCCGGTAAGACGACGATCCTGTACAAGCTGAAGCTCGGTGAGGTGGTCACGACGATCCCCACCATCGGCTTCAACGTGGAGTCTGTCGAGTACAAGAACCTCAAGTTCAACATGTGGGATGTCGGTGGCCAGGACAAGCTCCGCCCTCTTTGGCGCCACTACTACCAGAACACGAACGGCATCATCTACGTCGTGGATAGCAATGATACCTCCCCGAAGCGTGTTGCTCTCGCGAAGGCCGAGCTGGACAAAATGCTCGTCGAGGACGACCTCCGCAACGCCGTTCTCCTCGTGCTTGCGAACAAGCAGGATCTGCCCAACGCGATGAGCACGACGGAGGTGACGGAGAAGCTTGGCCTGCATGCTATTCGCAACCGCCCTTGGTACATCCAGGGCTGCTGTGCGACGACGGCGCAGGGCCTGTACGAGGGCCTCGACTGGCTGTCTGCCAACATCAAGAAGTCTATGAACTAGACACTTGGCGTGGTCTCTCCGTCGTTCATTCATGACTCCTTCCCTCCGTCTTCCTCCCTGTGGCTCTTTAATGCGCTCCTTGTGTTCTCTTCTTGCCCTTGTTTTCCTTCCCCATCTTCTTTTTTTACATTGCAATTTAGTCGAGACAGAGTCACTTTGATCTCGAACGTTTCGTGCTGTATTTTATTTATCCTTTTTTTTTGATTCTGTTTTGGCTACTGAACACGTTTCTCCAGATCGCATGCAAGCCATCAGATGACGATGATGGGCTTTGCAACAGAGGGGCGTCTCTTAGCTGTTTCGTGTCGTTGTCTTGAAACCGCTACGTTGACTGGCCTCGTAAGAGTAGGGAAAACGAGGTTGAACGCCATGAAGCTACACAGCTGGTGTGTGTAGTTTGAAGAAAAACAACAACAACATCTATCGAGTGCTGCGCTTCGAAAAAAAACCCAGATGAAGACAAATTATGAAAATCGAAGTGAAGTTTGTTAATTGATCAAACGAATGATTGTAAACCTGAAAGAGAAAAAAACAATGTGATGCAGTGAATGGCTATACCATGGGCTCCTCATGCTTAATGAATATGCGAAAGGAATCATTGCTTCAAGGAATTGTCGTATTGCCACATCGCAACCAATAAAAAAGAACGTATCAGCGGTGGAGAGAAACGGAAACGAACGAGGGGATCAAGTTGACTGGGATTTTTCTTCTCGGCGTGCTTCTCTTTTGCTTTCGCCAACTCATCAACCGAGGCGACAAAGCGGTCGTTTCTTCGTGCTGTCCTCGCTTCCTTTGACTTCTTTGTGAGCATTTTTCCTCCTGCAAACCGGACTAGCCCTCTCTGCTGACTCCCAAACAAACAAAAAAGAAACACGAAGAGCAGTGCGAGCACGAAGCGAGTCATCTCACATGGCCGCACAAATGCTCGGTTCAACAAACGGATGGACTCATGACCACCGCCGCCGCTGCGCCTCCCCGTCCGTCTAACTGGCGGCCATTATCTTTTTCCTTTTTCGTACCGGCGTTTTCGGAGTGCGACACCAACGGCGGCGAAGCCTTGCGCAATGTTTTTATTGCTACAGGACTTGCCGGCAGCATATCGCCTCTCATCACGTCCACACGCTACTGCGTTCACCCTTTCAAACGGCTGCGTCTTTTGTTTCCGGACACACACACACACGAAAGCGGTGCACGAAGCAGACAGAAAGCAGTATGTGGGCGTGCTCTCCTTTTCAGGGCATACCTCATGCAACTCACACCGTTCCAATCGGCACTCCCACCTTCTCTTACTCATCCCCCCTCCCCGCAATGCACACCCGATGTCTCCTCTTTTGTTTTCCCCCCTTTGTTGTATCTAAACAGCTGCACACCGATCGTTGCGACTAACTGCCAGTCGTGTCTCTGTGCCACCCGTTTGCGTATCTCATTTACCTGTTCTGTCTCTCTGCTGCGGCACCCCCGCGATGTCCGTTGACGTAAAAAAGAACAAGTCGCCGTCGTCGGCGAGGAAAAGCATGTTCGCGCAGCAGCAGCCGAGCGACGCCCTGTTTCCCGAGTTTCCGTCCTACTACCCAGACTTGCGGAGTCTTCATGACTCCGACCCCTTCGTTCAAGCATTTGAGCGAGACTTTCTCTACCCAGCTCTCCGGGATTCGTCTGCGTCGTCAACCATTGAGAAGTCACGGTGGCCATCATCGGCACCGCCCACCCACACTGCATATGCGACGCTGCTGGTACCACAGTGGGAGGCCAAGATGAGCGCAGACGCACGTGAGTACGAGCAGCAGTGCCATCGGCTGCCGGATGCACCGGGATCACCCTCAGAGGGCAAACAAACTCTCACTGAAGAGGTCGCGGCGGCTTTTGGGCACTTGTTTCCACAGCACGAGATGGCCATTCGCCAGGCACTATGCGAGCAATCGACCGAAACGTTTTGTGAAGGCATCGCGACCGAAATTGTCGAGCGAGCGGCCTCGGCGTACGCCGCGCGATGCCTGGATGCGGTGAAAAACGCCTACACCGCGTTGGCCATCTGGGACGAGCTTCGACACACGGTCGCCGCCAGCTTCCTACCGCGCGACAACTTGAGTCCAGTCGACGCGACAGCGTCACGTGTGGCGGCCGCCAGATCATCCGCTACTGCACCGAATACGAGCTCTCGGCGTCAGTGCGGCGGCCTTGCGTCGGTCCGCGCTATCCTCTCCACATCCGATCTCATCGCTGCGTCATGCAACAAGTCGACCGTGAGAGGTCAGCCCAGTGGCTGCCTGTCGCGTACGCCTTTCACGGACGCGGGTAGTGTCGCGATGCTCTCACCCGGGCCGGCACCAGCCGCTGTCCCGATCGACCACTTTTGCCGGTATGTCGTGGAGCAGGCCTTGGCACAGCAGGAGGGACTCAGCGAAGACGCTGACGTGCTGGGTGACGGCGAGACCACGTCGTCGCAGCAGCACGTTGGCACCGCACCCGATGCCCGTACTCGCCCGCATCTCTCCCATCACGCGACGAAGGAGGCCAAGGCACAGCAGAGCACCACGGCCACTGCAGGCCTTGCGTCGACATCGGCTCCTGTGAAGCGAGGCAACCCAGACAAGACCGCCACACGCACGCAAAATCCGTTGACAGCGCGAAGGCCGACCCCTCCTCCCCCCAAGCAGACACCCAGCTCAGCAGGCCCACGAAACGAGGTCGTGGGTGCTGAGCCGCGCTTTAGCGCACAAGACGACCTCACGCTGGCCTTGCGCAAGGTTGGTACTACAACGTCACCAAGCGCCGTCAACTTTGGCGCGACAGCACCGTCTGGAGGTGCAGTTCTCGCTGGCACCACCACCACCACCCGTGATCCTCTCTCTACGATGGCCTCGATACAAGCTCGCGAGGGACCGCGCGGTGGAGGAGGTGCGACGAGTAAGAGAGAGACGTCCGCCACCGCGCAGAAGCGGAAGCCACTCTACCGGATTGTCGGCTCCGACGCGTTCCCGGCGCACGAGGTCGAAAAGGAACGCTCCAAGCTGAATGCACGACGCACCGTGACGAAGCCCACAGGCGATCCGCCAACGGTGAACAACGGCACCGTGTACCGCTTCACGGCCGCAAGCTCGCGAGCGGACCAAGCTGAGGTAGCACCATGCGCTGACCCTGTTGTCGCATCGAGTGGGAAGACGCCTGCCGCCCCAGACAACACGTCTCCAACGCGTGTGTACTTGACATCCGACGCCAAACGTGCCGCCCAGATCAAGGAAAAGCAACGACTGCGGCGCGCACAGGAAGAGCGCGAGCAGCGATTCGTCAACATTGCGGACGGGGAGGCGACACGCGCTCTCTTGGAGCACCAGCTAGACGTTCACCCGCAGCCCGGTGTCACCTTGAAGCAAGCTGATGGCGAGCGCGGCGCTGCGGCCAGGCGCCCTGGCGCACGACCGACTCGTCGCCATGATGAGGCGGCAGTCCTCGCCGACGGTGGTGAGTTCCTCATGCCAGACGGAAAAAAGACGTGGAGTGATGCGACCAATCCGAAATCAAAGGCCTCGACGCGTCCCCGAGATACCAGTCGATCAGCCCCAGCAGCAACAAAGAGTTCCAGCGAGGATGCTACCGGAAAACTTCCTCGTGTTCGCTAGTTACCAAACAGCAACACAACAGATAACCAATGTCGTCGTTCCTTTTTTCTTTGTTGTTGTTTGCTTTCCTCCACGCTCCCCCTCACCCCCCCCTTTCTTGCAAAGCTGAATGTACATTTCTACACGTCACCCCATCGTGGTGGTGTTTCAGTGCTTCGTTCCCTCACTGCTTTACTTTTGCGCCGTGTCCTGTGCTCGTGCGTTTCTCTGTGTTGCTCCACGTAGGATACCATGTTTCATATGCCGAACGCTGATCTGTTGAACAGATACCGTCTGCTCAACACCAGAAAAACAAAAAACAAATCCCAATACCGGAAAAAAAAAGAAAGTGGGACCATGTGCCACTGTGAATAGAATATTTTGCAAACATCCTTGGCCTTTGGAATCACAACGCTCCTCCCGGGCCGCGTTCGTCAGTGGTCGAACAACATACACACACACACAGACACTGGCCTGATGGATGCGTGTTGTGAGAGAAGGAATGCTGAGAGCTGTCGTGGAACAAGGTGTGATAAGACGCCCATAAACACCACGTATACACACAACGACTCAAGGATATGCAGGTGCTTCACGCTTCTTTCCCTTCCCAGTGCCCTTCAGCATCACCTTCTTCCACTGTTCCGCCTTACGACACCCCACCCTACTCTTGCTGTGCTCAACTTCATTTTTTTTTTTGCTTGCCTCATCTTTCCGTCGTCGTCGCAGTGCCAATCAATATCTACGCGTTGTTTCTTGTGTGGGAGACAAACCGGCTTGACTCTTTTCTGCAAGCACGCCGCACAGGACGCAAAGCAGAGCAGACACACACAGAGACAAACGGCAAGCATAGCACTGTATCACAAGAAGCCTCGCTGCAGTGCCTTTTTCTTTTTTTCGAAATCCGTTGCCGCATCTCGTTCTCCCAACTTTTCTCTTCCTGTCTTTTAGTACACTCTGCTGCCCCTAAATGGTCAAAAGGAACGCACCCGCTGCGCGAGGTTCTTCCGGAAAGCGGGCTTCCGCCCCCAAGCGGACAAAGCGTGGGTCACATTTCGCGGACGATGACGACATGTATCAACAGCCTGGGAAGCTCATGCTGAACAACCCTCTCATTCCACCTGAGATGGACGAAGATGTCGACGACGACCTCGCCTTTAACAGTGATGATGAACGCATGTACGGACACCTTTTCCAGAAGGCGGAGACGCCCAAGCCGTCGAAAGCAGCCAAGAAGTCCAAGACAGGCTTGAAAGGCAAGAAGACAGTTCGACATGGTGATGACGACGAGGATGAGGACTACTACGACGACACCCTCGATGCCGTGGGGAAGGCACACCGCGGCGGTCACAAATCTCGCAAAGCGAAGGTTGCCGATGACGATGACGAGCTTTACAACTACCACGAAGACGGTCAGACGAGCGATGACGACGACGATTACATTGACCTAAGCGACATGCTCGATCAGAGCATCGCCGAGGAGAAAAAGAAGGCGCAATCCCAGTCGGCGACCACAGTGAAAAAGACAAAGAAGGCCCAAACTGTGGAAGCCGAGGACGGCCAGTACGTGACCAAAAAGCGGCGCGCGGCGAAGATGAACGACGATGAGGAGAATCTGTTCGGTACAGCAGCAGTCAGCGATGCACCGTCATCCAAGTCCTTCGGGTCAACGCTGCGGACACTGGTGGACAGCGGCGACGCACAGAGCGCCGAGGAGGAGAAGGCCCGGCTGCGGCTTCAGCAGGCGATGACCAGCAAGCACAATTTGCTGAGCACCGACATCGATGACATCACCAAGAACCGTCTGACGCGGCGAGAGGTGCGGGAGGCTGTCAAGGGAGACATGAAGAAGTACGCGCCACTCCTGCGTGAGATGAGCACGTCGAAGCACATGCAGTTCCCCATGCAGCTCCCCGATAGCAACCCTACGCCCGCCACCATTGGCGGCATCGTCGCGGCCTCACGCAAGCGCTTCAGCCTGGCTGATGGTGCGGGTGCGTCGACGTCGGCCGCTGCCGGCTCCGCAGGCAGTCTTGCGGGCCGCATGAACAACTTGCTCGCGACCGCAGGTCTCGGAGCGGCGCGGATGCAAGATGGCCAGCAGACAGAGTCCGGCATCGGATCGTTCGTGCGCTTCGATGACGAAGAGGGTGACGCGGCCGCGTATGCGCCGCAGGAAGGGCACGGGGAGCGACCGAGCACCAACTACATGGCCAAGCTCAAGGCGATGCTGTCGTACGAAAACAGCCGCCGCAAACGCCTGAACCGCATCAAGAGCAAGACGTATCGCCGCATACTTCGAAAGGAGAAGGACCGCGAGAGCGAGCGGCGTCAGGCGGCTTTCGAGCTTCTGCATCCGGAGCTGGCGAGGCAGCGGCTCGCTGATCGGCTTGCCAAGGCTCGTGCGGAGGAGCGCGTCACACAGAAGCACAAAAACACAAGTGTGTGGATGAAACGCGCCAAGCGCTTTGCGAACATCGACGAGAATGCGAAGGACGCCGTCAACGAACAGCTCTCACTGCATCAGCGGCTGATGGCGAAGATGGAGCAGGACGCTGGCGAGGAGATCCACGAGCGCTACGACGCCGACGCCGATGGCACAGACAGCGAGGACGAGGAACGCCTCGTCGACGAGCTGCTGGCGCAGATGAATCATGAGAAGGAGGGTGGTGGCCCGGTGGATGTCGAGGCGCTCACACGAAAGATCTACGGCTTAGATCAGGCCGAGGGCGGCGCTGGCGGTCGCGCTGCTGCGCAAACACCAACCGAGCGCGCCCGTACAGAGTTGCGAGCGATGAAGTTCATGAAAGCGGCACGTGATCGCACGGAGAAGGGACTCCAGGAGCGCACCGCGGCTCTGCTCGATAGTGTCCGCCGCGCCCGCGCCGGCGAAGACGTCTCAGACGAAGACGGCGAAGCGGACGTCGCAGACACGGAGTACGATCAGCAGGTCAGTGCGGATGCAAATCCTGCACTCCACAGCCGGAAACGGTTTGCCTCCAAAACAGGCTCAGCGGCCGCAACAGGGGTGGAATCCGTGCAGTTGAAGCCGCGGCGTGGCCTGCGCGCGCATGGTGAGCTCCCCACAGACGAGGTCGTGCCAGACACCGCTGACGAGGTGGACGACGATGCTGGCACTGAAGGCAACCTTGCTCGCTTTGCTGGAGATCGCAAAGGGCATTCCAGAGGCGTCACGGCGCGCGAGCAACTGCGCGGCGCGGCACAAGAAGTCCAACCTCACAAGAGCACACGCGTCACGATTCGCTGTGACCTCAAACGGCGATCCCGCGGGGACACGGATGAAGAGCAGGATGCGGAGGCGCTCGACGATCACATGGATGGCGGCGGCGACAGCGCCGATGAGGCTGCCTTGTCCGACACACTCAACGCCGATGCCAACGCGGAGGAGGACCTTCACGCACAGCAGCAATACCTCATCGCCCGCGCCTTTGCACACGACGACGTCGACGAGGACTTCTTGAAGGAAAAAGAGTCACAGGTGGAGATGATCATGAAACCAGAGGACAAGAACCAGAATCTTCCTGGTTGGGGTGAGTGGGGCGGTGAGGACCCCACCCTCAACCGCCGACATCAAGAGAAGATCGCCCACACGGAGGCGCAGAAGCGAATTGAAAAGAGCTTTCTCGTGAAGAGCCGTGCTGACGCCGCGCTGGAGCATGTCATCATCAACCATGACGGCGTCGAGCTGGTTCCGGATCGCATGACGTTGCACATGATTCCGCGCCCCTTCTCGAACCCAGCCGAGTTTGCACGTTCCATGCGGCAGCCGCTTGGTCCCGAATGGAGCTCGGCGCTGAGCTTCAAGGAACGCGCCCAGCCGCGTGTGGAGGTGCGCCAGGGTCAAAGTGTCGTGCCTCTCGATTTGTCATTGCGCAAGAAGCCGACAAAGACAAAGCGTCGCAAGACCGAGAAGAAGTCCGGCCGCGGTAATGCCTCATCGCCGTGAACCTCTTGTTGAGTGTGATTTAAAAAAAAAATGTCTGTTGCTGTCGTTGTTGACGCTGTTGGTCGTGTGTGTGCCATTACCTCATCTGAGAGCTGTTGGCGTCTGGCTTGTTTTTATTGTTGTTTTCTGGCACTCGCATCATGACCGTCAGCCACCGTTCTCCCCTTATCTCTCTCTCTCCCCGTCTTTTTTCTTTCGTTTTTTTTTGCATGCGTTTAAACGTACTTGGTTACTACTCCTAACAACAACAACCACGCAGTACACGTACATAATTACCTCCACATTTGTTTGTCTGCAGTGGTGTGTGCTCTCACGTGTGCAAACACACGCACCCACACACGGCAGTGCAAACAATTTAATGCTGACGTTAATACTGAAACAATTCGACTAACCCAACAATCACCACAAGGTACAGTTCCGAGGCCACTGCGAACATTCCACACCTCTTTCATCAACAGCCCCAAAGGGAAGCAGATCGCGTTCATATATATATATATATATATATATATATTGCTGTCACAGTCGCGTTGCTTTATCGTGCTCTTGTTGAGTATGTGTATGTATGTGATTGTGTATCCCCTCCTGGTCACGGTCCAAGCGACGGTGTCTGTCGGAACCACCCGCGGTCTGGATTTCCGTTGTCGCGAAGTGTGTGCCCTCGTTACGGAAGCCATATCCTCCTACATACGTACATATGTGTCTATCATTCCCCCTCTCTGCACAATCTCTGTCCGCACATGCACACATCTGTTCCTATTCTTCAACTTCTGCTGATGTCTCGCGTACACGCGCACGTCAACACCTACTGCCCTCGTTGACGATAGGAAACCTAGTGACAATCCAAGAAAAGTAGACTACATCTCCGTACATCACCACGGTCGTCAACGTGCGTGTTCGTGAGTGTGTTTAGTCATCCCCACCACCACTCTCTCGTCCTTAGACTTGGTAGCGACCGCAAAACAAAAAAAGCGTAACGCTATTCACCGTCGCGCAAAAGGTCACTTTTGCTCCTGGGCCAGTGCGTGTACATCTCTGTGTGCGCGTCCACCCTCACTATTTCTTCTTACACTTGTGGACTCCTGCGACGTTGCTGATATTCACACCGCCGAATCACAATGTCTGCCGCTGATAGTCAACTTGCCGCGATCCTGCTTGCACTGTCCGATGCGGGCGAGCAAACGTCCGATTGCCCGCTTGGCACCTTTGCAAGGGATCTGCGCGAGCAGATGAGCCGCCAGGGCTCGGCATCGATGGGTGACGCCCTGTCTGACCACTCCATGGCATTGGTCAAGGAGGAAGAGAACATTAATGCCTCCCGTGAGATGATGTACCGCACGCGAGACAAGCTCAAGGCCGAGCTCGTGCGCGTGGAGGCACAGATCCAAGAGCAAGAGAGGCAACTCACAGCTGTTCAGCAGCAGAAGAAGCTCTGCAAGGCCGCACTGAACATGTTCATCGCAGGAGACGTGCCAATTCTCTTGTCCCCGGCACAGTCATCAAGCTCAAAAGCAGGGATTTCTGGCAAGTCAGTCTCTGCCCCACCGCAGCAGAGCGGATCTCCACGCAGCAACAGCACGCCGCGCGATGGCGGCGATGACAATGAAAGCACCCACGCGGGCGACGCGGCACCCGAGCCGACTCTTCCACCTGCCGTCGCGAGTGGCGGGGCCGCCGCGCGCAGTGCCGCGAGCAAACCGGACGGCGCCGCCGTCCAGGCAAACGACAGCAACAACAACGACAACAACAGCAATCACACCTCAGCCTCCCCTCGAACTGGCGGCGCCATGACCGGGACCGCGCTGGTCAACCTGCTGCGCATGCCCGACGTCAAGGAAGCGACACTGCTGCACGCGATAGAGGCTTATGAGGACGAGCACATTCTTCGCAACCCGGGATGGATGGCCACGAACACCTATCCCGACATTCTGACTGTTCTCATCGCGTTGATGAAGCACGTCCCAGAGCCACGGGCACCTGTGCAGCTGGCAGAGCTGCGGGTTCTGCGCCACGTGCTGCTTGCGACGCCCACGTCGACTGCCGCGTACAACAAGAACCTGGTCACGATGCTTGAGGCGCTCGTCAAGAAAGGGGCGGCCGTACCGACGCTGACGAAACTGCTGAACAGTGTGAACGACGATGTCAAGTGTGACGCGCTGGAGGCGTTGTCGCCTTTGATTTGCTCCACCCACCCGCTGGCAACCAACGCCGTGACGCCCGCGCTTTCCGCTGCCGCGCGGCAGGAATTCCTCAAGGAGAAGGGACTCGAGCCACTGGTGAACATTGTGGCCTGCAGTACCTCCGAGTCCGTGTTGGAGCGGGCGCTGGTCCTCATGTGGGGCATCCTCTGCAAAGAGGAGAAAAACGACGCCGCGTACACGGGCGGACGCTCGATTCGCTACCAAGTGCGAGAGTTGGGTGGCCTCCGCGCCGTGCTCGATCTGCTCTACACGGACTCGTTGGCGATTCTTGAGAACGTGTGCATGGTCATTGGGTACATCACGCGAGAGGAATCGTCGAAGAAGGAGGTCCGTGAGATTGGGGGCCTGGAAAAGATCACCGCGACGCTGCGCCATCCCTCCGACTCCATCAAGACCAAGATGGCTGGGGCCGTCTGGAACTGCGCGTCCAACGCCGAGAATCGCGTGTTCTTGTCCCGACTCGGTGTGATACCAGCGCTCCTGGAGCTGCTCCCCTCGGCGCGTGGCTCTGACAGCGCCTACGAGTTCGTGCGAGAGAACGCCGCTGGCGCCTTGTGGAATCTCAGCGTGGACGCCGACAATAAGACGCAGATTTACGAGTATGGTGGCATCCCCATTCTTGTGGATGTACTCTCCTCCTCCACGTCCACCGCTGTCGTGGAGAACGTCTCCGGGACGCTCTGGAACTGCTCCGCCGCAGTCGAAACCCGGCCGCTCATCCGCAAAGCAGGTGGCATCCCGGTATTGCTTGCCCTTCTCGGTGGTGAGAACAACAACAACAGCAACAACAAGGCACGCTCTACTATTCCGACAAGTGACAAGATCATCGACAACGTGTCCGGCAGCCTGCGCAACTGCGCCATCAACGATCAAAACAAGCCGGCCATCAAGGAAGCACGTGGTGTGGAGCTGCTGGTCAAGCTTCTGCGTAGCAACGTGCTCGAGACAACTGCGCACCCCCTGTCAGCAGCCACACTCGACAAGTTAGCCTGCACGTTGTGGATTCTGACCATCGCACCCGACATCAAGCAGACGGTGCGACTCGCCGGTGGTATTGACATGGCGTGCCAGGTGTTGCGTGAATCGTCCCCGATTTTGGCTGCGCAACCTGGCAAGGCGCCTTTGCTGTTTCCGCCATCCACGGCGTTGTCGTCGGGCGCGACTGCACCGACGGCGGCCGATGCGTTCAAATACCTCTACGCACCCCCCGTGCTGCAGCAGCTCCCCACCGCTGCACCAAAGATCACGGTCAGCATGAATATCCGTGAGAAGCTGGTGGGAGTGCTGAGGAATTGCAGCAAAGCCCCAGAAAACCGGCCGAGCATGATCCAGTCCGACGTCGTCACGTGTCTGGTCGCGGTGGTCCTCGACTGCTACGCCGCGCAGACTGTCTTTCCCAGTCCGTCAAGCCACAAGTCGTGCAGCCGTTCGTGTGAGCCTTCGGTTCAGCTCCGCGAAACAGTGGCGTCAGCGCTGTGGTGCTTGGCTCGCGACGACAAGACAACCACTGCGCAGCAGGGCGGTCTGGAGCTGATGTGCATGTTTCTCGTCTCACCAGACCAGCCGTCCGTCGTGCTGGAGCAGGCGGCCGGTGCGCTGTCGTCCATGTCGGTGACCAACACTGAAAACCGTGACGCGATCCGCGCCAAGGGAGGCCTGTCTGCCTTGATTCAGCTCGTCTGCGAGAAGGCCAAGGTCGAGTTCCCCGCGCGTGGGGCAGGTGAGACACGAACCAGGGCCGATGCCGCACCGTCCACCTTCACCGTTCTCAACGCGCTACTGACCATTCGCAACTGCACCGTCAACAACGCCGGTAACCTCAAGGTGTGCACGGACGCAATCCGAACGCCTTCCACCCGCTTCAGCGACACATTGGTATACATTCTGGACAACGGCTCAGAGGAATGCGCGCGTGAGGCGGCCCTGACGATCAAAAATATCTCCGGCGATGCCACGGCAGTCGAAATCCTAGAGAACAAGGCTGTCTCTGAGAAACTGCGTGCACTCGTGGAACGCTCCAGCGATGACACTGTTCGAAGAGCCGCAACATCCACGTTGCAGACCATTGCCCGCGTGAAAAAAACTACCGCGTGATCATTTGTACATTCTTGTGTGCACCAACACTGTGAAACCACATCATTGTGCGCCGAACATTATTCCTCCATTTTTGTTTTGTTTCCCCCCCCTCTCTCTCTCTCCACTCGTCTTTGTTTGTTCCCTGTTCTCTCTCCCTCTCTCTCCCTTTCGTTCTTCGGCCTTTCCCCATTTACAGTGAGCTTTCATGCAAACCGATTCCCTTCCGTTGTCATGTTACTTTTCTCCGGTTTGTTTGTTTTCTAATTTGTTTTCTCGCTCGACTTGGCTGTACGGTTGTTGTTCCTCAGAGGAATGATATCGGAGGTGGGACGGGGAGGACGGCGGCAGGACGACGCCTGGTCAAAGTTGGTGTTGAATAGCAGTGACGGCGGTGGCTGCACGCGTGTAAACTCGCATTTTGCTGCTGTACATGTTTCTGCACTCGCATGCCTCCAGCGTTTAGAATTCTAGAACCTGCCGTCGCAAGTTGGATTGCTTGAGTTACCTTTTCCGTTTGAGTCGTTGTTGTTCGCTCTGTTTTGTGTTTTTGGAATACCTCGCGTCTGCTCATTCCACATGTCATTGTTTCAGCAGTGTTTGTTCTCTTTCCGCGATCCTTCCCACCCCGTCTCCCACTCCGACAGCGTCTAGATGACTTGGCGCAAGTACCGCAGGAGTCGTGTGGTATGTGTTTGTGTGCGCGCGCGCGCGCTCGGACTCTCTGAACAGAATACGCATCAGAGAGGACAGCAACTGCTGAGCAACGGGAACGGGTAGTGGCGTTCCACTAGACTTTTTTTTGCTGAGACGGATCCCCAAAGTTCAAAACACACCCACACCCACATATGCCAGATAGTGCCACCGAGACTCTCAGTCATTTGACGCGTGCGCACCAGCCTCCTTCCCCCCCTCCTCCCTATGCACGAGCAGGCAAAGTTGAGAGCTGTTGGCTGAGAGGAACGAGTGTTTCTGACGCTCCATTCCATCTTTCTTTCTCGGTCTGCCTTTTCACGTTGAAACGTGTCCCTTGAGCGACAACAGCTGCGCTGCCGCACCATCGCGATGCGGTGTCACCTTCCTTATCAAATGCCCACCCACTTTCCGCAGTCTTCTCACTCATTACCCCCGCCCCCCTCCTCCGCCGCCGGCAATTTTTTCTCTCTCCGTCTCCCTCGCCTCTCGCCCACGTCGTCGGTGCTACGAAAGCTGTTAGAACTGTTTCAACCTGCTTTCCACTATTGCTCCCCCCTGCGGTTGTCTTCTGTCGTGTAGTCTGCCATGCCTAGTCAGCCGTCCGCAGCCCCAAGGGACCTTTCTGGGAAAGACCCGCTGTCGGTGTTTCTCAGTGGCGGTGCGAAGGATCCCCTGCCATCCGGTGATTACATCCGCATCGTTGCGCAGTACAGTGGCAGCGACGGCAAGGTCGTTCGCAATGACTTTGCACTGCACAGCCGAGGCGCACGCCTTTGTCGCCTCCTCGATGCCCTGCAAGACGCGGTTGATGTCGACTTGCGGCGCAAAGCGGACCCTGTCAACGGCCCCATCCCCCCCGTCACGCTTCCACAGGCCACTCGTGGAGGCTGTGACACCATCTTTCGCTACCTTGATCTCGTCCAGACACGCGTGCCGACACTGCTGAGTAAGCCACTGCGTGCCCCCTTGGAGGAGCTCGTGCAGCCGTGGGAGATGAAGTTCCTGCTTGAGGACTGTCTTGCTGGAGTCGTGCCGGCCGACGGCGGCTTCAAGGGCACCACGTCACTGTTCAAAACGCTCGCCTCAAAGGGTCCACGCACACTCGACACGCTCCTTGAAGTCTGCATGCTCAGCGACTTTCTCTTGATTGAATCACTGCGCGACTTGACATGCGCCTTTCTCGCCTCGCTGGCACTGTCCGCGAACAACGAGAAGGAGCTGCTCAATTTGTGCGGCCTGCAAAACGCCCTGTCTGACGCCGATCTAGAACCTTTATATGCGCAATTCGGTTTCCTGCGTCCCCAGGATGAGATGTAATTTGCCACTTCTGTGTCATTGCATCTCCGACACGACCCTGTGGACACGCCTCTCCATCCTGTTCTCGCACTCTCTATCCGATGGATATGAGTGTCTGTTGACACGCTTTCTTTTACCTTCTTGTGCCTTTCTTTTCTTCCCTTTGCTGTTTCGCGCTCATTCACGTTGCTACTGTGGCACCTTCGGCCATCATGCTGTTCTCACTTGTGGTGCAGCTTTGATATTCCGTTTTCGTCCTTCTTCTTCTCAAAGTGTTTTTTTTTGAAGTGAATCTGGATGAAACACGCTTGTTACCTTCCCTCAACAACAACAACAAACAGTATGGCGTAGCCAGGAATCACGTGCCCGCCACACAGAAGCGAACACAGAACAAATAAGAACAACATGCATCAAGGTCGGTAGCAGAGACCACTCACGCACCATTCTTCGTTCACACATGCCCACATCACGGACACTCCAGCGATGCATGTACCACTCCTTTTCTTTGTACACACACACGTGCTTCACCTACGCGGACACACGGTTATGTCGTCACCACTCACGCACGAATGCATTTTTTTTTTTTGCACTGTCTTCGTATGGTCCACCGTCCATGGCCCTCCTCCTCCTCACTGCTTTGGTCCCTCGTATGCATCTTTGCCTGTCTGTTTGTGCTGCTTTATTAGAAACGAAAATCACAGCCTGTAATCGGACAGTTTTTCCCCTCCTCTCCAAGCATCGCAGGAGCCTAGCTGTCTGTTCCTTGTCACATTCTTTGTTGTTGTTAATATATATTTTGTGCTCTGTTCTCCCTGTTTTCTGAAGTCTTCTTTTTCGTTTCTTTTCGTTCGTGCTTTCTTTCTCGTCACTCTCTTGCTCGATCGTTGCTTTCGGACGACTAGCAGCCCCGCAAATTCAGCAAACCAAGACACCAAACACCATTGGCTCGCAAAAGCGGGAAATGCAAAACGGGGACAGCTATTTTGAAGAGTCGTCGAGCGCCTTCGACGAAGACGACGATGTGTTCATGGATGACAACAGCAGTACGTCGACAGCAGGACCACCACCAGATTCACCACCCAGAACTGGTCGATTCGGCCGCCCGGGGTGGAACCTGGCCACGCTCGAGCACCGCGGCAGCGGTGGGGGCTCGCCGTCGGACCGCAGCAACGCCACTGGCGCGTTTCAGCCGCTGCGCACGAGCAACAACAATACGGGCACATACCCGGTGCCAGGTGAACAGCACACGCGAACTGTCAGCACCAGCAGCACATCCGTCTCCCCAATGAACACTAGCATGCCCCAACAGGAGTGGGGCCGATCCTTCCGACTGTTTAACACCACGCGATATCTGCCCACGCTTTCACGGCGACAAGAGAGTTTCAGCGCTTTTTCGACGAGCCGCTCCCCAAGCCTACGCAACGTTCTCACACGGGGCAGCTTCGCAGGCGACTCGCTTGAGCGCAGCGCCGCGGGGTCACTAGGGTACCGACAAAGTAGCGTGTTCACAGGTCTTCAAGGAGGCGGCGCGGGCCCGTACGGGCAGCAGCGCTCCCCTGAGATGCGAAGCAGCGCCTCTGCACTGGTCTCCGGCACACCCATGAGTGGCGCAGCGGCCCAAATGCACACGTTGAACAGCCCTTTGGCACCATCCGTACACTCACCGTTCGCGGCAGGAAGCTTCATGGCACCATACTATGGCTTTGGCGCCGCGAACCTCACACAGCTGAGTGGGTTTGCGCTGGGCGGTGGACAGGACGAGTACCGCTTGCTGTCACCCGCACAGAAGAACCTGGAGATGCTCCTCGACTCGCTGCGTACGTACATCGCCATCACCGCGGAGACCATCACCGTTGATGACGTGATGCGATCGTTGGAGATCAGACGTGGCGCAGTGATTGGCGTCGGTGGGTTCGCGAAGGTGTATGTGGGCCTCAACACTGTCACCAGTGAGCTTGTCGCCGTGAAGGAGATCAACGTCGCCAATGTTGAGGATGTCATGGCGCTGAACGCGGTGGAGGAGGAGTTCGCGCTGCTGCGCAGCATCCGCCACCCGAACATTATCCGCTACTCCTTCTTCGAGCACAGCAAATCCCAGCAGGTGTGCCGCATCGTCATGGAGTTCCTTGCTGGCGACTCCACCGCGCACCTCCTCAAACGCTTCGGCCCACTCACAGAAACGGTACTGCGCAAGTTGGCGCGCGACTTGCTGCACGCCATGGCCTGCATCCACAAGGAAGGCATCTTCCACCGCGACATCAAACCCGCGAACATCCTCGTCAGCCACAAGGGCGAGGTGAAGCTGTGTGACTTTGGCTGCAGCAAGCGTGTGAACGAGCTGAACAAGGCGTCAAGCTGCATCATCGGCACACCGGCGTACATGGCCCCTGAGCTGATCAAGGGGGAGGCGGACCACAAGGCGGACATCTGGGCCATGGCGTGCTCGTTGTTCGAGCTCGCGACGGGATTCCAGCCGTGGTACCACTCCGGAGTCCGTGACCATCTCCCACTCATGTTCTACATCACCACGACCTCGGAGTCACCCCTCATTTTCCCCGCACAGGACAACGTCGCCGACTTCTCCCCGGAGTTCCTCCACTTTATGGAGATGTGCTTCATCCGTGACCCAACGCGGCGTCCAGAGGCGTGCGAGCTGCTCCGCCATCCGTGGATCAACGGCCTGCAGCTGACGAACGCACTGGGCTCGCGAAAACCGAGCAACATCTCGATTCACTCCCACGACCCGTACGACTGGCGTGGCACCACCGCGTCGAACAGCCTCGGAGCCTCGCGGCAATCCGACCTCACCGTCAGCCCGCACGATGCCGCGACGGACGACGATGTACGCAGTCTCTCCGGCTCGGTCGTGCCGGCGACACCAGCCGCCGAAGCCGAAACGGTGTGTCAGAAGGAGTTGGAGGAGGTCGCCGCCGACATCGCCACGGAGCTGTGCAGCGCGCTCATGAACTCACCAGACACGATTGTGCGCAGCTGCGAACGGCGGCTCGCGGCGAGTAGCACCAGTCCCGCGTCGAGTCGTGTCACCCCAATCGCCTCGCCGTACGTGAGTCAGAATCTCGGCCGCACCTCCAGCTTCCACGGGCCGAGTGGTAGCGCGGCGCTGGGGACCGGCCCGGCAGTGCCGCCCTACGCGGCTCCGCCCACCACCACCGCGTCCGACCTCTTGTCGCGCACGAGCTCGGCGGACCAATCGCTCGTGCACGAGAACTTCTACTACGGCCAGGCAGCGTTGAGCGGGCAGTCAGCCGGAGCGTTTTTCTACCCCGCCGAGAGCGTCGACAACACCCCACAGCAGCAGTACTTGCGCATCAACGAGGATGGCAACCTCGATTTCGCCACCGTTCAGGAGGACGACATCGATCCCCTGGCAGAGTCGGCGCTGCACAAATCGACCGCGGGTGACAGCGACGGGCTGCACTTCGGCAGCGCCACGAGCCGCGTGATGTCACCTGGTCGCAGCGGGTCGTTTAGCCGCGGCAGTATGAGCCCATCCATCGGCCTGGATTCGCACGGCTCGCCGCATCGTGGGCGTGGCTCGCACCACCCTCGCACCGGCTCGCCGTCGCGCTTTCGCGCAGTCCACACCCCTTCCTCCCCGCACGGGTTTCGCCAGAAGACGCCGCCGCCGTCGCTGTCTTTGGTCAGCTCCGGTCGCGGCAATCGGCACAGCTCACGCAACTCGAGTTTTCGTGGCGCATCGCCGCATTCGCCGTCCTCTGTGCGATCGTCATCGACACATCACAGTGCCTCCTCGCGGCCACTCCCGGGTGCGTTGAAACCCGACGAGGACGGAAAGCTACACATGTCCTTCTGCGTGAGCACCGCACCCGGCCGCGAGGTCAGCATTCCCCTCGACGTCGATGTCAGTGACGTCCACTGCACGAACATTGATAACCAGCCGAGCTACGTCGTCGCAATGTCCGCGAACGTGCGTCGGCAACTGACGTCCCGCATCAAGGAGGTGGCGGACCAGGAGGAGATGTCCGCGTCCTTGAGTCGGTCGGGGCCACCGGCATCACCACTGGTCGACGTGTGTCGTCCTGGCGCTAGCAGCCTCGGCAGCGGTTCCCACTTCTACAACGCACCCGGGTTCAACAGCAACAGCCGCAGCCCTGGCCGCACCACGTCACGCGCCACGTTCGGTTACGGCCCCGCCAATGCTTCCTCAGCCACGAACAGTGTGCGCAGCTCTGTCAACGGTAGCGTGCTCTCCGCGGAAGCTGCGGGACTCGGTGGCGCGCGCACGTCAGATCCAAACTCGCCCCTCCTAGTTCGTGGGACGCAGCAGCGGCAAGAGAACGAAAAGAAGTCCCCATCACTTCCCCCATCCGCCTTTCAATAGTCACCTGGACATTCGTTCGTCGCTTGTTGCCCGCACCTTTAACCTTACGCACAGAATGGCTCGTGTCGAAGGGCGGCTGACAAAATGGCGCGTCGTGTGCTACTGCACGAACAAGAAAAACAACACTCGTGACACACACACCCAAAAAAAACAAAAAACAAGTACACACGTGTACAGGATGAAATGAACAGCAGGGAAATGGAACGCTTCTCCTTGCCTCCATGTGTTTTTTTTGTTGTTGTTCTTGTATCTCTACGACGTTGCGAAAACAAAACAACAACGTACCAATCAACAGCAGAAGAGAACAACAAAACTATCTCTTTGCATTGCCAACTCAATGTTCTCCACGCGCGGTCGTGATGTTGTGGCCTCGAGCAACAACACCGCGCACGGGGACTGTCTCTCCATGACAATGTCCCAGTTCACCACTCAGTGTCCCCACGGTACGAACAGTGCCAGACTGTGTGTGTGGTCATGTGCTCACAACGACACACAACTTGACACGCTTTGAAACTTGGACGGCCCCTTTTGCCCCTCCCTGTCCCGGTTGAGACATACCAGACTTGATATTGCGTTTGACGCACACACACACAAAAAAAACGACTATTCTTGCTTCTCCCTACCCTCTTTTTCCATTTACTTCCGCAAAAGCCGTCTCTATCCTTTGTTGATTGACTTGCTTTGGTGTTGTTGTATTTGTCAGTTGTTGTTATTGTTGTTATTGTTGTCTGGGCCACTCCTGTTTCTCCATTAATCATCTCTGTCTCCTTCATCTCATCTCTTATCGAATACGATGGACTCTCTTCTTGCTGGTGCTCTTGCCGGGCTCTTCGTCGACCTGAGCCTGTTCCCGATTGACACCGTCAAAACACGAATCCAGTCGAAGGAGGGATTTTTGGCGTCTGGCGGCTTCAAGAACATCTATCGAGGGCTGAGTGCGGTTGCGGTGGGGTCCATCCCTGGTGGCGCGGCCTTTTTCCTCGCGTACGACACGACCCGAAAGACGCTCTTCTCGTCGCTTGGAGTGCAAATTGAAGGCAACGCGGCGGCGCAATTGAATGCACAAACGTTCACTGCGCAGGCACTTGCCGCCATGGTCGGGGAGTCCTCAGCGTGCTGCATTCGTGTGCCTGTTGAGATGGTGAAGCAACAGATGCAAGCCGGCCGCCACACTTCTATGCTGGAGGCGGTCAGGTGCATCACGAACCAAATGGAGCCCGTCGCCGGTGTCGCCGCACCACGGGTCCGAGTCACTGGGCTTCCACACCTGTTCTCAGGAATGAAGATCATGCTTCTCCGTGAGCTGCCGTTTTCCGTCATTCAAATGTCTCTGTACGAGTCCCTCAAGTTCGCCGCCCGACGCGACGAACGGCTGCAGCCGTACTACGGATACGTGCTGCCGTCGATCGGCGCTTTCAGCGGCGGCACGGCGGCGTTCTTGACAACGCCGCTGGATGTGATCAAGACGCGCATCATGCTGCGCAAACAGCAGGTCGGCACCTCCGGCATTCGTGCCGCGATCCGCGAGATCGCCAGCGAACCAGCTCGCGCAAACGACCGCTTTGGACACGCACAGAAATTCTTACGTGGCGCGACAACGCGGGTGCTGTGGATTTCGCTCGGTGGAAGCATCTTCTTCAGCACGTATGAGTACACCAAGTTTGTGTTCCGTACTTGCGCGGAGAAGCCGTAAATGAACACCACGTTTTTTTCTCTCTCTCTTCTTCTTCTTCACAGACAAGAATGAACCTTGTGGGAACAAAAAATAAAAAAGGTCAGAGACATTAGGTGGCTTTCCTCCTCCAGTATCACATGTTTTGTCGCTGCCGTCTGCCCACTTTTCTTTCCCGACCTTTGCTGGTCATCAGAAAGCGGAAACCTGATATCGTTGAGACAAGCAAGAACAGAAACGTCTGCCTGGCCACTTGTTGTAGCTCGCATGCCGGAGAGGGAGCCCACCTTGGCCTTTTCGCTCGTACTGGGCACAAAATGCAAACTGCTGGCTGTTGTGACGTTTCACCGCTGCTTGTCTCGAATGTCATGCTGCATGCACTCCTCTTCTGCGCATTCTGTTTCATTCCCGTCCTCGCTTCCCCCCCCCCTCTGCCAACTCGCCTCTTCCACACAACGTACACCAGTTTTAGTCTCCCCCTCCCTCCCGTTTTACCCGTTCGTACCTGCCTGACAAGGAAGCTGTCACACGTACACATTGGTCGTTTTCCGTCCCACGCGAGCTTAGGCTGAGTCGTCCACGCGACCGCGTCAGCAAATTGACGGCTAATGACTCATCAAACGCCAAAGGGGGCACCACCACCGTCGCTGTCGGTAGACGAGATTGATGATTACCTGATCCTTTTTGACCTCGACGAAACTCTCGTCTACGCGGTCGCCACGTCTGACGAGAAATGGTCTGAAGAGGCGCGTTTGGCAGTGGCGAATCATTCCTTCACTGTCACAACCGCGGAAAATACATTTTGTGTTGTTGTGCGCCCTTATGCACAAGAGATTTTGCGGCACTGCGAGAAGAACTACGCAGTCGGCTTCTTTACAGCCGCGGAGGAGTGCTACGCCGAGCCGATTATTACTCGGTTGCTCCCGACTGTCAGGAAGGAGTACTGCTTCTTTCGCACATCGTGTCAGTCCGATCAGACTGACAGTGGGCTACAGTGCACGAAGAGATTGGATCTGCCAGGACTCCCCGACCTGTCGCGTGTCATATTGATTGATAATCTTGCACCAGCCAACGTTCATCCCGAAGAGAATGGCCTCTATTGCATAGCTTTCGAACTGTCGCAGCAAATCACGTGGACCGACCTCAAAGATGACACCATTCTTTGGTCAATACAGAGAATTGTTGACAGGGCTGTCGCGTCGGGTGACGTCAGACCAACCATCTCAAAGGCCAACACGCTATTTCGTGACATGGTAGGAAGCCACACAAAGTGATAGTATGCACGAGCCACTTTGACCTACATCTAGTCTACTCGCCGCCTCACTCCCACTGTTGCCTTTTTTGTCTGTGTTGCGCGTTGCACTCGGTGTCACCGGAAAGAGGACTACGATGAAAGGACACACACGGCACGCTGGCGCGTCTCTGCCACAATGAGCTTGCCATTTAAATTTTTTTGTGCCCGCGTGTGCTATCTTTTGTTCTTGTTCTTGTTTTGTTTTGTTTTCTCTCTTTCTCTGCCCTCTACCAATGCTGCTCCCGGACGAGATAGCACAAACAAGAGTCCCATCTCGGTGTGCATGGCGCGTCACTACGGCTACTTAATTCAGCTCCCATCAATCAACACCGCGGCGTGTTGTCGTGGACTTTTTTCTCACTTTCCTTGTCCTTCTTTTCGTGCCTTCCTTCTAGTCTCCGTCTTCTGTCTTTCGCGGTACACAAAAACACACACAGACGCAAATTCTCTTCGCATCTTGTTTTGCTTCCCTTGTGTTCTGGACGGCCTTTGTTACTGTCTGTAGTGCGCGTATTCTCCCCTCAACAATCTCCTTGTTGTTTCGTTTTTCTCTCATCTCACTGTTCGGATGCTCACATGTACTCTGGTGCGAGGTGTGAGGAGGATGTTGAGTCGTCGTCCTGGGCTATGTTCGTGGATGGGCGAATCAGCAGCAACACCGACGCAATTTCTTTTTTTTTTTTGCTCCCCGTTTGTTTCACAACACATGCTACATTTTCACGTTTGAATTTTTGAAAGATTTTTGCGAATCCCATTTAGCGGCTTCCTGTACAGCCGAATGAACCACAACACCCACACAGAGAGAGAAAGAGAGTGAGTTAGTAAAAAGGGCGCATCGCATGTTGCGTTACCGTCCTCTAATTTGGCAGTATCGCTCCTCCGTTTGTTTGTTTCGTTTCCTCCCCACGGTGGTCGTACGTGCAGACCAGGTGAGTGCGCCAACATGTCTCGTCTCTGTGCGCGTGGTGAAACCTTTGCTCGCTCAAAGGATGCTGCAGTCACACACTGGCGAGACGTGCAGAGGTCACATTCCTGACGGTGTCATGAGGTGTAGTTGGGCTCGTTTGTGTGTTTGCAGCACGTCCCCTGACATCTTTCCCAATCTCTTCTCCAGCTCACACCTTCATCGTTATCTCATTCTCATGCTCTCTCTCACACACACGTCTCCACATGCAATCTGTCGCAGATGACAATTGATTTTATCCTTTTTGTGAACAAGCAGGGGGAGACACGACTTGCCGAGTACAGCAAATTCATTCCCATTCATCAACGAACGGCACTTGAGGCCGATGTTGTCCGCGTGTGCCTGCGACGCAGAGAGAGTGACTGCAACTTTGTCGATTACATGCAATACAGACTAGCTTACCGCCGGTACGCCTCACTGTTCTGTATTGTGGGCTTCAGTGCTGGCCAAACAAGCCACAAGATATCATCGCCCGCCGCGTCAGATGGCGCCGAGAATGAACTGGCGATTTTGGAGTTCATTCACTGTGTGATCGAAGTTCTGGACAAGTACTTTGAAAATGTGTGCGAGCTGGACCTCTTGTTCAACGTTGAAAAGGTTCATTTTCTACTCGAGGAGATGCTCTGCAACGGCATGGTTGCCGAGACGAATCACAGCAACGTGCTCCAGAACACAATCCTGATGGATCGCGAGGAGCGTCCGCCACCACCACAGTAGTTTGTCGATGTGGTTACCGGCCTTTGCCACTCACTTGCGCTTCTCTGGAGTTGAGGGGTATGCGATTTGCGTGACAGCAATTGCTAACACACATAGCCGCCACACTCTTCTTTTTTGTTTGCACTTGCCTTTCCTATAGTTGCTGCATCAACACCAAAATGAAATGAAAAGAAAACGTGTGCAAAATGGACGGGCCAGCGTGGAAACCCAAACAGCCCTTGTTGTCGTTTCTGCTACCATCACAAGTTCCCTTTTCAGCCCTTGTACTCCTAACCTATGTAAGCAATGGTGCGCAACAAGCGAGACTGGGTCTGTGAGTACTCCCATTCGAGGAAGGCTTGTCATGTCTTGTGCTCGTGTGTGTTTCAATACAGCGGACACAGCGTTCCCCCTCCCCACTTTGTTGAGGGGCCTCTGCTCTGCAAACGACGTTTCCAACCACACACTCTCTGTTTTCGCCTACTCTCTTCATTTTACTTTTCTGCTGAAAAGCTCAATCACACCCAGCACACACTCTCCACGCACGTAAACGATCGTCGTGCGTCATCATGTCTGGGACACCGCCACCGCTGACGGCTCCAGGAAACTTACGCGGACGCCAGGAGGACGCCCGCGAACGGCACGAGCGAGAACTGATTGAGGAAATTTTGCACGAGAATGAAAACCCGTTTCAAAGAGCTGGGGCAGCCATTACGTCCCGGTGGTCATACCTTTACAACAACTACCTGTACACCTCAGGCGTACTGCTCGTGGCCTTCGGCTGCTGGTCTCTGTATCCCTCCTACGTTCGTTTTCGCCACGTCCACATTATGCGGTATCACCGCAATCAACTCAAGTTTCGTCGCTGGTTTTTCTCCTCCAACCACATGCCAAAATGGGATAAGAAGTACCTGCAGGAGGTGGTGCTGCCTCCGTTGCCATCGGCGCCAGCCGTGTCTGTCGAGTCGATCCTCGCGTCCCAGCAATCCGCGACCCGGGCAGCAGCGTCCGCGCGTGCCACTGCGGCTGAAGCGATGGCTGCCACACCCGCTCCAGGCGACGCAGCGTCGAAGGAGGTGTCCGTGCATACCGCCACTCCGTCCGCGTTGAGTCCAGCCGAGATGGACACCAAGTTCAACCGAACGCAAAACCTTCTTGAAGTGACCACACTCAATACCAGGCGGAGTGCGACGAGTACATTCGGCAAGGGAGAGTCGAGGGACAGCGAACGTCAGTTCAACAAATCCTTGCAACTGATCAACCAGAAGTACTTTACGAGCCAGAAGACCCAGTTCACGGAACGGTACCAGGCGAGCGGCGACCCGCAACAACTGCGGGCAGACATCATGGAAGCCGTGAAGCAAGCCAAGACAACAGTTGTTCTGAAAGAAACGCATGAAACGGTCAAAAGCATCCCAGCTGGCTACGAGGTATGGTGGCTGTCTGCTGACGAAGCGAGGCGTACACGGTTTTGTAAATTCTGGATCGGCGGTCTCCTGTTTGCACGGCTGCTTCAAGATTTGCTCGACATGCCTGAAATGCCGGACTTTGTCCAGTAGCACACCTCTCCGCGACCTCGGCTGAGAAGCACTGCACTGACACACGTCATCCGCAGGCTAATGGTTTACGTTTGTGCGTGTGCTTTCTTGTTTGTTAGCTCATGTTTTTTTTTCCTTTGATTTCACTGGGTAGACACACCTGCGCACGTGTCCTGATTATCATCATCAACCACCATGCTCGTCACATCAATAACCAAACAAAGATACACACACCAGAACGGCGTAGCTTAAAACGACAAAAAAAACAGGCCGAATCTCATAGCTATGACGCCACCATTGTGACTATGTTGGCAGGACGGGGTTTCCCTGCTGACAACAGTCAGCGGTCTCTCGCGAGAGAGTGAGAGAAGCGAGTGCTCGTCTCCGCTCGTTATTTCGCACATTCTCGTGATGAACGAGCGCTTTTCCGCTACAGTCTAGACGAAAGGTGCCATTCCACCAGTAAAAGCATTGGCATACGTGCACGAACTCAAGACCTTATATGACTATACTCTTTTCTCTCTCCTTCGCCATTGTCCCGTTGCACACACTGGTGCTCTGTTGCGCTTACAAGGAATTCCAACGTAGCACCACTGCTTTTCCCGTGTTCTTTTCTTTTTTCGCTCTCTTTTCGTACCACTCGGTATCTCGTCTACTCTGTTTGCTTGCCTTTGCCAGTTTTGTTCATTTTGTTGGTTTACTTCTGACACCACGAGATCATGTCTGACGGCGCCGCTGATTCAAAAGCCCATGCGTTCTGGAGCACGCAACCAGTGATCCAGAACGACGATGAGGACAAGCAGGTTGTGGTAGGACCCATGGATGCACCCAAAACGGTCGATGATGTCGCCAAGGAGCCATACCCACTCGCGAGCACGTTCGAATGGTGGACACCGAACCTCGAAAACAAGGAGGATCTCACAGCTGTCTACGAGCTTCTCCGTGACAACTACGTGGAGGACAATGACAGCATGTTCCGCTTCAACTACTCGGAAGAGTTTCTTCGCTGGGCGCTGACACCGCCCGATTTCATTCCAGACTGGCACGTCGCCGTGCGCCGCAAGCGCGACAACAAGCTGCTGGCCTTCATCGCTGGCGTCCCCATTACGATGAAAATGGGTGCGCCGACGCCGACCGAGGGGTCAGACGCCACCGCCGCCGAGGACCCCTCCGTCAACACCTATCGGGAGCCGCGCCACATCTGTGAAATCAACTTCCTCTGCGTCCACAAGCAGCTGCGTGACAAGCGTCTCGCGCCGATCCTGATCAAGGAGGTCACGCGCCGTGTGAACCTGCGCGACATCTGGCAAGCCGTCTACACCGCGGGTGTTGTCATTCCCACACCATTCGCGACGGGCCAGTACTGGCATCGCAGCATGAACCCCGAGAAGCTGGTCGCCGTGCGTTTCAGTGGCATCCCTCAGAAGTTCCAGAAATTCGAGAACCCAATGGCGATGCTCAAGCGCTACTACAAGGTCGATACGGAGCCCAAGTGCAAGACATTCCGCCCCATGACAATGGACGATGTGAAGGCCGTCAAGGAACTCCTGGACAACCAGCTCGCCAAGTACTCTGTCGCTCCCATCTTCACCGAGGAAGAGGTGCGCCACTATCTCATGCCGCGCACGGACGTCGTCTTTACCTACGTGAACGAGAAGGCAGGTGCCATTCTCGATTTCTTCTCCTTCTACTCGCTCCCTTCCACGATCATCGGCAACAGCAAGTACAACATGCTGAACGCCTGCTACCTCCACTACTACGCCGCCACCAGCATGCCGCTGCCGCTCCTCATCAAGGATTTGCTGAGCATCGCGTGCGCCAACGGGTTTGATGTCTGCAATATGGTAGAAATCCTAGACAACAAGTCGTTTGCGGCCGAGTTGAGCTTTGGACCGGGCGACGGCTCGCTTCACTACTACTTCTACAACTGGGCGTATCCGAAGATTCCGCCGACCGACGTCGGTTTGGTGATGCTGTAAGTAGTCACGCGTGCGTGTGTGTGCGGTGATCAACGCCGTGTTTCGTGTTTGGAAGGATGTGATGCCGAGAAAAAGAACGGATTGTGCAAGAGACCGCGACCACGAAACAACAACATCAACAACCGGAGAGAGAGAGGGTCAATGACAAAAAGAAAGTAAAAAACTGACTGTGGACTCTCTCCTGTGTTTTCACACATAAAGCCAAGTGTGCGCGGGGTATCTGTACTGGTCTGTCTCACCCTGTTGTTGTTTTGTTGTGGGTGGACTGCGCGATTGTCATACATGCTTCTGTACACTTTACAGCAACGCAGTTCACTGCCGGTCGCCGTGATTCCTTCTCTCTCCCTCTGCGACACGATATGCTGCTGTCATTCTATGAGTAAGCATAAATGATCTTGAAAACAACAAAAGCCACAACAAAAAGAAAACAGACAACTACACCTATTCACGGCACAATCTGAAGCGGTAGCGAAGCAGTGGTTCCATATGCGACTCAATCACCTTGCGCACGTGGACTCTCCTTGACACCAATCCCGAGCGGCGCTCTCTACGCGCAATCCCTCCCTCTCTCCCCCTATCCCGTGTGGCGCATGATGCTTAATCGTCGCTAGCGTACCAGAGATTTTGATACTAACCTGCAGCAACGTTGTTGTCTTCTAGCGAGTCGTGATGCGCGTGTGTTGCTGGGTGTCATGGCAATGCGTGGCGTAGTGCCTCAACTGCTTTTTCTCCCTCCCCCCCTGTCCCTCTCACACACACACACACACCTTCTGTCACTCATTCTTCAACTTTGCTCACTTCCTTAAGCTCACACAGGTGCGCGATTACAGCCTGTGCTTTTTTTTTTGTCTTTCACATTACATTGATTACGAGGGGTATCTGGAAGGGGGCGATGACATCTTCACCACACAATCAGTCGAAATCGACCTTTGTGCAGCTGCGCGACGATCTGCCATGTCCGCCACAGGAACTACTTTTCCAGCACTACGCACCGTATTTCGAGCTCAGCGACGCGTCTGTATTCACGCTCACCACCCATATGTTTCCTTCTCTGGCAGTTGACAGCCGCACGCTCGGTGACGCGACCTCTGCAGACAACCTTGGTGAAACTCTTCAGAAGATGAAGATGCTGTCACTACCCTCCATTCCTACCGAAAACATCCGGGAGGACATCTTGCGAGACCTACAAAAGCGAGCGGTCAGCACCACACCGACCTCGCTCTTTCCCTTTCTTCCTCGCTACGTTGAGACACAAATCACATGCGCGTGCCTCGGAGAAACGCAACGTCGCTCTCCTACGTCGTCCAACGGCGCACGCTGCACCGTGTCTGGCAACGCAAAAGTGGTGACCGGCCTTTCAACCGGCGTCATTCTCGTGTGGGAGCTTGATGCGTATGAAGCGCAAGTGCACCAGCTGCGAGAGGCGGCACGGGCCGCCGCTGCCACTCATGCGTCGTGCACGGGGGAGACCGCTGCGTACGTCTGTACCGATAGCCGCGCGGGCAGGTCCCTGACTGGCGTCACAATGCTCGGCTGCCACTCGTTGGGCTCCGTGACGTGTGCGGCGGCGTGTGACGATGGCAATATCCTCATCTCCGGCGCTGCCGACGGCTCGCTGTACATGTGGGACCTGTCCGGGGCGTACGTGCCGGGACGCCTCGTCACGATAGCGGCCTCGCTCGCCTCGACGGCTGACACCGCTCTTGACAGTTTTGCCACCTCTCTACGTTCTCGACACCTACTTGCCCGGCATGACAAGGTTCATGTCGGACCAATCACGGCTCTCGGCGCTCTCTCACAGACATTCATTTCTGGTGGTGCCGACCACGTCGTACGTGTGTGGCAGCTGCGGCGATCCCAGTCGCACGCCGCTGAACCCAGAGGCACCACGTACCCCGGCTGTGTGGCCACTCAAACGTTCCAAATGAGCGGGTGGGTTCGCAGCGTGGAGCCGTTCCACATGCAGGCCATTTTGGATGACGAGTTCATCATCACGGACGATGCTGGTTGGGTACTGCGACTGCAATCGACGCGACCAGCAGCCGCCTCAGCTGGAAAAAATGGCCATGACACCATCGCAGGAACGGCTTCCAATGGTGGGCGTCGCGTTGCTGAGGCGCCCAGCGACGTCTATGCGGGTGTGTTTCGGGAGAAATGGCGTCGACGCGCCCAGAGTGAGGAAACACGTCGCCTGGGTCTCGGGGTGGCGAGTCACAGCAACCAAGACAGCACCGACACCATCGCCCGCACGTTGACGATTGGCGCAGATCGACTGATTGTCGCGGTGGGCTTCAGCCCTGTTGTACATGTCATGGACACACACAGTCTGCAGCGCGTGCTTCGCATAACGCATCCGTCGCTCACAGCTGAGGGCTCGACTCTCAATGGTCCCACCGCCGCGCGCGGCGGTCCAACAGCAGCGGTCTCTTCGCGTAGCTGCGGTGGGCCGTCCACGCTGGCATCGGCCTCACAACACCGCGTTTCGCCTCTACGGTTCATCGACATCCTGTACGTGTCGGAATGCGACGGGCTGCTGCTGCTCGACAACCGCAACAGTGTTTTTCTGTACGATCGGGCGACAGGCCGCTTCGTCGCGTTTGCGCACATTCCGTACGAGACGGCGGAAAAGGATGTTCGAGACGCGCGCAAACTGCTGATCGCCCCGTCCGGCTTCGCAACGGCCGCGTGTACGCACGGCGAGGGTGTGTGTATCGCGTTTCTGGTGGTCTGCGATAGTTCGATTTGCACCTGTAGCATCACGTTTGCCGACACAGCACTCATCAACCGCACGGCGCACACGGATGCTGTCATTGGCGTGCACTACTTCTCTGCGACGGACAGACATGCGGCAGGGCCTTCCGCGCAACCCATGGAGTCCCTGACGGGTGAGCGCATCGCGTTTGTCTCGGCGTCGCGCGACGGGACGGTATGCTGCCTCGACAAGCACTTGAGATCTGTGCGTCTCTACACCGGCGCGTCTTGGGATGCGGCCTGCGTGTCGGGTGGATGCGTGCGCATCGCAGAACTGGGTGACGTCACGGCGTTTCATTACAGCTCAACGCTGGGGTACGTCGTGACGGGTCATGACAGCGGCGCCATGTGCGTCTGGCGGTGCGAGGATGAACTTCCCGACGTCGTCGCCTGCCCGTCCGTACATGGCAACACCGTGTCAGGGATCACTGAGGTGCTGCTCGAGGCGCGTCACAAACGCGTCGAAGACATTCGCTTCATTACCGTTGGCTTTGACGGCTTCGTCGCGTCTTGGAAATACGTGGAGAAACGCCGACCGGTTGTGGCAAAGCGCCATCGCCTGAGCTGGAATGAGCTTGCATCGGTCGTGGCCGTGCCTGGCACTTCTGGAGACGCGCTAGCTGTCGCTGACCAAGGTGGCGCCATCTTCGTGCTCGACGCCAAGGAACTCAATCCCATCCTCGTCTGTGCCAGTTGCGAGTTGACGGTGGTGCCTAGTTCGCGGTGGTGTTGTGACACAACTCAGTGGCCGCGCCGACTTCGTGTTGACTACGGTCATACAGCTGGTGTCACAGCTCTTTGCGTAATGTCAAACATGGTCGTGTCAGGCGATGAGCGTGGGACGTGCTTGATCTGGCGCACAGATTCTCCTCTGCAAGCTCCGATGCGAGTGGAATGGCCAGATGAGGTGACGCAAGGCGAGATTGAGTGTGCGTGTGCGCTCGATGCCGACCATTTTGTCCTTGCCGTCCGCGGTGGCATTCTGGTACTGTTCCTTGTGAACACAGGTGCGGCTGCTGCCGTATTCGGTGGCTTCCACGACTGCAAGCAGGACATCACTGCACTCAGCAGTATTTGCGATGGCAGCGACACCCATAGCCTTGTCGTGGGACTAGCCAACGGCGAGCTCGCCATTTTGAGCCGCCATATTCTGCTTGAGTCTGACTGACCGTGCCAGTATGCATCCTCGTTGTTGTTGTTGTTGTTGTAGTTGTAGTTGTTTTGTAAACTAGTCATCTTCAGCGTTCATTTTGTTGCCCTACACCACACCCGTGTGACCTCTGTTGAGTCAATTTTTGTTTTCTCGTACTTTACCTCAGTCGTTCCCTCACGACTAGGAAGCTCTTCATGTCAACTATTTCCCGATGTACATTTCCATTTTCTCTGTTTCCCTTTCCCTCTCTCGTGGTGCGTGTAGTAGTGTGGGAACGTCTTCCGTCAACGCGTCGTTGTGGTGACTGTGCTATACTCACCTGTCCGGTTTCTCTCCGCGTTTGTTTTTCTTTGCGCTTTTTCTCTTTTTTCCGACACACACTACGTAAACTTCTCCTTCTCACATCTGATATCGCATTTCTTCACACACAATTGTCTGGCTCTGTCACGCTCATTTGCACGAGGATGACGATGACAGTCTCTGCCAGGTCGTCTTCGTTCTCCATGAACACCGAACCGTTTAACCTCTCACCCGCTCATGTGTTCCTTCCCATGCTTCTCCATTTTCGTTTTCCGCCAGTCCTGTGGGTGTATTTGTTTTGATATTGTTCTTTCTCAAGAGTGACAATGCTCGTGGCACCGACTGCCAGCACGGTTGCAAATACAAGTGAACCGACCGCGCTCTCCAAGTCTCGTTACCTTCAGACATTCTATAAGTCTTTTAAACAGCCAGACGCACAAGCTGACGACGTTGTCTCGCGGCTGTCGCAGACGTTGACGAGTTGCGAAGCAGAGTGCCGATGGCAGCTACATCGACTGGAGCAGAAGGAACTTACAGTCATTTGCCAAGGTTTCGCTGGCGTTCTCGGTCGGCTCCAACCTGCGTTAGCGTGGGTCAACGCCCTCTCTGTGGAAGACGCAGAAAGTGCCCACAGAGGCGTTATTATGTACAAATACGCCACGATGCAACTTCAGGCATGCATGTATAGCGAGCTCATAGAGCGAGTTCACCTGGAAGAGTTTGTGGAGCCACAGGCTCGCATGGCAATAGAAAGAACTGAAGTCCCCCAATGGGCGCTGACTCGCCAACGTCAGGTGGAGCGTCTGGGTGCCGTCGCCCAAGAAGGCACATGGGAGTACCAGCAGCAACAACAGCAGCACACCAAGCTACAACAACTGGCCCTGCTTCATGTCACAGAGGCCGAAGAGCGCATGGACATCGAAAGACATCAACTGCTCTACATGGGAGCCCTCGTGGAGGTACACAAGAAACGTCTTCGTAGTGTACTGCCGAAACAGGCCAAATACGCCATTTCCCACGTGCTCGTGCACACACCAGAGAGCTTGTCCCTAATCGCACTGGAATCCACGCAAAGACTCGCCGTGACGTTCGACGAGCGCGACGGAAGGAAGCGCATTCAAGCGAGCGAAGTCATTGCGCTTGTTGCGTTGCAGACTCAAACGTAAAGAAGAGGAGGAGTGACAACCCCTTCCGGTCTGCGTCTCGCTCTGTGTGTGTGTGTGTGTGCTGTACGTGTGCTCTATGCCACAAAGTCATGGCGCAACAACGTTAGTCAATCACCTTGACCTTGCCGCCTTGTCACTGTCAGTTCTGTTTGCGCGCTTGCGATGCAGTGGGACTTCGAGATCATCTCTCTGCCACCCTGTTTTTTTCTTCATCACCATGCTGTGAACGTCACAAAGCTCTAATAAGTGCACGACACTCGCACTCGAATTGGTGCCTTGTTGATTGACCTTGGTGTGTATGGTTGTCTCCTCGCCAGTTGCCCTGACTTGGTGTCATAATCCCCCACTCTACATGAGTACCAGAGACACAAACACCCACGAAACTACATACACAGCTCTCGGGTACTCGGTCCATGGCCCATTTGCCCTAACTTCATCTGCTCTCTCTCTCTCTCTCTCCTTTCTTGACGATGTTGGCTGTATCTTCCTCTCGCCTGTGCGACAGGGCAGGCGACTCCATACTCACCTCATTGACTTCCCCTTTTGCTAATCAGACGGACGGAGCGCCATTGGCACCGCGTGTGCTCTCTCTTGTATTTTTCTGCATTTGACGTGTTTGTTGTTATTGTGCAGCGCCACCACGCTTGACAAGACGTTATGGAATCGCTAGCCTCCCAAGAAGTGAGGCAGCAACTTGGAGGTGTTGTGGCTGAGCGAGGGTGCCTGATCCGGTGCCGTGATGCGCCTGCGTTGCAGGTCGTGACGCATGTGGGCGATGCTGAGATCATTCGTGCCATCTTTGCGCAAGCCGACAGTGAATCGTCCCACGGAAACGGGGGTGTTCTGTTCGCACGCGACCATCCGGAGTTCCAGGAGACGATTCAGCAGTGGCTGGATCCGTCTGTGCGCAAAACGATACGCGTGGGTACCTCTGCGACAACGACAGCGCAGAATGACGAGTCAGAAATCGATGATGATGACGACGAGGACGACTAGCTGAGTTGCCGTGCTTGTATTGGGAACAAGGCACGTTAGCCACCGCCATTATTCATCGCCATCCGTCTTTTTTTTTTTCACTCTTCCTGTTGCTCTCTATTGAATCATCGTGAACAGGCCGCGTACCCCACTTGTGTGTATGTGTGAATTTGCTTGTTCACATGTGTCACAATTAAAAAAAAACATTTCTTCACATTCGCACTTTAGCACTCAACATCGCTGGCCCCACTGACTGGCGTGAACAAGGGAGATCCGCCGACCTTTGGGAGAACACTACCAACACATTTTTTTTGTTCAGTTGTGTACTGCCAGACAGGTCGGTCTTTGCTACCACTGTTGTTGTTCCCATACTATTTCCCTCTTACTCACAATCACACACTGACTTCATCGCTTCACTAGTAACTTAAACCGTTTACGACTTCTTCTCTACCTCACTCTCTCTCTCTCTCCGGATCGTTGTTGCCTGTCAGCTCGCTACTGACTGTAATCGCACCCGCCACCTTCATATTGTTTGTACTTGCTTCTCTTCTTTCTTTTTCACAGTCACCGTCCGTTGCTCACCTTGTGGCTTTCTTTGCCGTTTCTCTCTCTCTTCTTTTCTTTTGCCACCTGACGTTTTTCTTGTTCTCTTTCTCTCTCCTTGTCCTCGTCATGGTTGTCGAACGCGATCGTACGAATGAGCTCCGCACGCTCTTCGATGCGGCCAAGTCAGCAAGCATCGGCGCTGGTGCTTCTTCCGTTGGCGGTGCGGCATCCACGTCGCTGGTGCCGCGTGCGGCTGTGCAACCCATCCGCAGCACAAATGAGGTGCAAAAGTTCAATCGCTTCGCGCAGGCCTTCGCAAAAGACATCGCGTCTGTTTCCGAAAACATCATGCGGCTTGCCAAACTCACCAGCCGGCAGAACGTCTTTGACGACCAATCGTCGGAGATCTCCGCCCTCACACAGGTCGTGAAGGCGTCGCTCCAACGTCTCCACAGTGACATGGAGACGTTGGAAGAACTGCGGCGTCAATCGCTGTCATCGCAGCGGAGCACGTCCCGCGGGTCCTCGACGGAGGCCTCGGCGAACCACAGCACTGCTGTCGTCCGCACACTCGAGGGGCGACTTCTTCGTACCAGTCAGGAGTTTCGCTCCACGCTTCAGCATCAGTCGAAAAACATGAAGACAAACGCGAGCCGGCGACATCTCTTCACCTCTGCGGACCGACCGCAAAGCTTCGAGAGCGCGTTGTTCCAAGACCAGGAGCTTCACGAGCAACAGCAGCAACAGCTCGTAGCAGGCGGCAACCTGCAATACTACCGCGATCGCGCTGAGGCTGTGACGGAAATCGAGGCCGCTGTCGCAGAAGTCGGCGAGCTCTTCAACGACTTCACTCGCCTCGTGCAGGAGCAGGAAGACACAATTGTGCGAATCGACACCAACGTGGATACAGCAGTGACAAATGTGAACGCCGGAAGCAACGAGCTGATGCGGTACCTGGCCAACCTTAGCTCGAACAGAGGCCTCATTTTGAAGATTTTTGCTATTCTGTTCTTTTTCCTCATTGTGTTTGGCTTTCTTTTCGTTCGCTAGACCATCATGACGGACGGGAAGCGAGTGTGCGGGTACATGCGCTCGTCGGATATCAGCGGATCACCAGCTTCCAAACAAACAGAGGAAAACAATCCAAAAAACGAAAACACGGGTGTGCGTGAAGAGCGTCCTCGCATCTACTAGACTCTCTCTGTCTCTCTCGACACACACACACACAGATGAAAGACAACTGGTTTTTCTTTTAGGTCTCTCGGCACGTGCACGCAACTGGATATCTGAGCAACGCCTATGCTTTCGTTCTCCTGAGACTTTGAAATTCTGGAAGGTGTCTTCCTTTTCGCTACCAAGCGCGCACCCTTCAATTCTCCACCTCTATCACTTACTGCCTCCAATTCATTCACCTCGCCTCTTGCGTACTCTTTGTCACCACCAGAAAAATGGCTGTACCGAAGCTTCACACGAGTACGGAGCTGGTTGTTGTGCGGGCCGGCGGCAGCACTGTTGACCAGGCGCTCGCACGGACACTCTGTGGCCATGAACTTGGTGGTAAGGGCCCCGCCAACGGGTCTGTCCAGCGGCCGCTCGGGCAGTCTGTCGGCCCTGGGCCCGGTACATCCAGTGCCACAGCGTCGATTCTTCGCCCCGCTGTACAACACCGTCCCGAATGGGCACACGACCTCGCAAGTACCTCTCCCTTTGTGCTGCCGTCCACGTTCATTCAAGAGGCTGACGCGCACAGCAAGAGCCGGCCGTACCAGTTCGTGCGCTACATTGCCGATCGCTACGATGTATCCTGGATCTCGCACTGGGCAACTAAGTACGGCGATGACTCAATCCCTGTGTGCCCTGCTCCTCCTGCTCCGACGACTCCGGTCGACGGAGAGTGGGCGCGACAGTATGCTCACCTGTGGCTACTCGAGACGTGCTTCACCACGTTAGAGATCGCGGCGTATGAGGCGCCAGAGAAGCCGATCGAGTCACTTCCTCTCCAGTTACCCCATGGCACTCTCACACGAGAAGGTTCCCCTGGCACACTGGAGGCGATTCGGCTGTACTGGATCGCAAAACGGCGTGCGGCTGGCACCGCACGACCTCTGATCCCTGCACTGCATGTGGGCGTTGTCCACGAGTACAACTCGATCGGGACGCAGGTCAGCGTTCTCGGGGACTGTCCGCTGCCATTCAAACAGCGCGAGTGGTCAGCACCGGTCGTTCGCAGGAAAGCCTACAAACCGAGCGGGGCCAGTGAACTGTCGTCGTCGTCTGTCCACGCGGAGACGAAACCGGTTCCCCCCGAGGAGGAAGGCCTGCGCCTGCCAGAGCTGTCAGACGCGATGGCCCTCGTGGACCGCGCGATGCGCTTGAGCGACGCGGTGCGAATTCGTGAGTCATTACGTCACCGTCACACACAGCTTGCCCTATACGAACTAGCGTTGCTGCGCCACGGCGAGCGAGTTGCCCAAACATCCGAAAGCTCATGGCAACGCCTACGGCTCCTCCTCAAGAGAAGTCACGACAACGACAGCTGAAACCACACTTGAAGGTCGAGACGCATAGAAACGCTCCACGCTCGCCATATTGTCATGGCTACCTCTAATGCGATTGTCTGCTTGCGAGCTAACCCCAATTTTTTCTGTTTCATGCCATACACACACACACACACATGTGTCGATGATCAAGTTTTTCCCTCGTATCGTTGATGGACTGTCTGCTGCAGCTTGGCAGCAGTAAAGGACAAAAAGCAGTAGGTTGTAGTGGAGCGCCTGCACTGGCACACATTGTGCGGGACTGAGTGGGGCCGCAGTCTCGAATTCACCGCCATGTGCTCTCTACACAACGCAGTTCTCTCTTGTTTCCCAACATTATACTGGAAATAGTGCCATCCATCTACTCCGCAACCGTTCGTCTCCACACCGCGATGCACCCCGTCTCTTACTTCCCCCTTTTCTTCTCCTTCTCCAACGCGCAAGTCTCCTTCTTTTTTGTAGAGCTCAGCCTGTGCTTCCTTTTCTCTCTTGTTTCTTTTTTTTCCATCCGTCACTGACGCGTTGGTACAATGTATCAGCCTGCACAAGCGGCATACGCCAATCGTGTGGCCCCACCACAGATGAACGCACCTCAGGCGCCGCCAGCCCCTGCACCCGACGCCAGTGCCACTCCGCAAGAGCACACCGACGTCATTCATGACACGCAGTTCGATTACTACGGGCAGCTCCTCGCGACGGCTAGTTCGGACCGCACCATTGGCGTGTACGTGGCACGCGAGAACGCGGCGCCGCAGCGGCTGGCGACTCTCAGCGGTCATGAGGGCCCTGTGTGGATGGTGTCTTGGGCTCACCCACGCTTTGGCACCCTTCTGGCCTCGGCCAGCTACGACCATAAGTGCTTCATCTGGAAGGAGACCCCAACTGGCTCACAGCAGTGGCGCATCGTTCACGTAATCGACACGCACGCAGACAGTGTCAATGCGGTCGAGTGGGGACCACAGGAGCACGGGCCGATGGTGGCGACTGCGGGCACTGACGGTGTGGTGGCGGTCACGACGTACCAAAACGGCGCGTGGCAGGAAAGCGTCAAGCTAAGCAGCAACGCCAATCAAATCGCCCACGCGATCTCCGCGACCTGTGTTTCGTTCGCGCCTTTCCGCACTGCGATGCCCGATGTCATTGTCTTGGCCTCCGGCGGGTGTGACTGCCAGGTGCGCCTGTGGGTGGCTCACCCCTCGCGCAACGGCGCGTTCGAGCTGCATCAGGCACTTGCAGGGCACAAGGACTGGGTGCGGGATGTCGCCTTCTGCCCTGTGTCCCCGGCGACACCGTACCTCCTGCTCGCCTCCTGCAGTCAGGACAGGACCGTCGTCTTGTACCGCAAGCCTTGGGAGCAGTTCAGCGCCGAAGTGGCCGACGACGCAACCGCGGACACACAGTCGCCGTCCGATTGGGAACGCACCACACTGATGTTCGAGGAGGCTGTGTGGCGTCTGTCATGGGCCCCGTCTGGCCAGACCCTCATTGTGACGACGGCAGACGCACGTGTTTTTGTTGTCCGTCAGGGCACCGATTTCACTGAGCCGTGGGTCAAGGTCCCTCTCAGCGAGTATCAACTCTAAGCACAGTTCCCGAGCGCATACACACAGTAGAGTGACGGCGTTTGCACATGGAAACGCGAGCAATGACGAAAATCACCGTCGTGCTACAAGAGAGATCTCCCCTGATCCTATTGTTCCATTTGTTATTTTTCCTGTCTCCTCATGCCGCATCTGTGCGATGAGGGGCTGTGCTCCTTTCCTTTCTCCCCTTTCGGTTTCGTTTTGCCCGTTGGTCTGGTAACGGTTTGCTGTGACAGACTCGGATTCACACACACGTATCGCCTGTGTGTGTCATTGTGGGGAGATGTGTTTTTTTTTTCGTAAGTATGCACTGTGACAACAACAAATGAAAACGCAGAAAATAGCATCAGAAATCGAGAAACCCTTGCCTGTCCACATCGTGCAAAGTCACTGTCTGTCGCAATCACAAACGACCGGACAAGAAAAAAACAAATAACAACACCAACATGCTCTTGTGCTTTCGGCGTTTGTGTTTGGATGTGGGTGGAGGGTGCTTCTGATAGTTGGGAGCCACTTGGGCGTTGTGGCGGGTCATTTATCGTAGCGATATTCGCTCGCGTCTTTTCTCAGAAATCTCGAGATCCCCGCGTGTGTGTGTGTGCCTCTTGCCTGTCTCACCACGTCGACGACAGCACCCAGCCTCAATGCAACCAACGGTCTCCTCATTTCTCTTCCCATTTCTCTTCGCACTTCTCTCCTTCTCTCCTTCTCTCCTTCTTTTGTTTTTTACTGCCCCTCCAACATGTGCGTTCAGTTTCTCTTTTTTTTTTCTTCCTTCACACCCTTTCAATTCATCTAACCCTTCATCGGCACCGATACGTTTACATACACACGGTCCATCTGTCAAAATCGCAGTTACTCAACATCCCTACCACCAACTGTCACACCAACAAGTGAACAAGAAACATAACAGTTTAACTCGTCATCCTTCACTTTGGACTGCCGTGACTGTCGCTCCCTGCACCGTGTTCCCTTCCTCTAAACGATTCCAAACCTAATCGGCACAGACGCTTATAACCGTTTCCTTTTCTCTTTGACACTTGTTTTGACTGTTTTTCTCAAGATTTTTTTCCTATTTCCATCATTGTTCGCAAGCTCTCGAGTCAGCACCAGTTTTACTCTACGTTTTCTGAACGTCTCTCTTTCGGAGAACCTGGACTTGCTTGAGTGACCGTGCTTTCATCTGTGTGCACTCACTTCCACTCGAAATCTTCCGACTCGAGGTAAACGCACACATCCACTCGCAAAAAGATTCTTTTTCCTTTCCAAGTGCATCGTGAGATTTCACCTTTGGTAAAGTGAACGCGCTTTGAAAACAGCATCGCTCATTTCCCTCTTTTTTTCTTTTCTTCTTCCCCCCCTTCAAGTACCTTTTCCCGTTTCTCTGTCAGAGCGTTTGCATTGCTCCATCCTTAGAGGCACATTTGCTGTTGTTCTCGTTCCGTTTTTTTTCTTCTTTTCTCCTTTTTTCAAAGATCACTCCCAGCGGTTTGATAGTTTTCATATACATCCTATCCAAGCGTGCGCTCATTTTTTTCTTTTCTGTTTTTTTTTTCATCGTTCTCACACGTCTCGCGTTGAACAACATGCTCCCCTATGTTTCCCGTGATGTGGCGACGGAGCCTCCCACGACAATCGTCTTTGTCCAACCCGGTACGACACCGCCGACCTCGTTGACCATCTCGGATGAGCCAGCTTTTGCCCTCAGTGCAGAGCACATCGAGCCGACGATGGGGTGGCTGGAGAGGGACGGCAAGCCTCTTCTGACGATTTGTTTCATGCACAGCTTCGGCAAGTGTCTGGGCCGTGTGAACGGCAATCCCTTTACGTGCTTTCAGATCCACGTGAACCCCAAGATACTGGAGGCGCTTCGCCGACAGTACACTAGCCCACCACGTCGCTTCCTCAGCCGCACGGTGAAAGTCCAGCTGCCAGCGGATCTGCGGCGCAAGCTCAGTGAGAAGGCCTGCAAAGACCTCAAAGTACAGTATCTCGAGTACCGTGTGCAGGATATGCTGCCAACAGACGGTCTCATGGCGTACGAGACGGAATACCGCAACTGGCTCTTCTCAAACAAGGGCTGCGCCGAAGACCCCCATCAGATCACCGTTGACCAGTGCCTTGCCTTTGCGTACACGGGCACATGTCCCAAGTGTGAAAAGTGTGAAGATGCGCACGCGCATCCGTACCTGGCGCATGTCAGGGATCCCGTGCTTTCCGCGGCACTGCGCCTCGTAAGCCCGTAAACCGTCGACGGCGTGCCGCGCACGTCGCGGAAGGGTCTCAGTTCAGAGCGCGTGACGAGGTTGAAATGGAGACGGGACACAGACATATGCCCCCGTTTTCTCCCTTCGCGCGCTCTCCATTCTCACTGCTCTCTCTCTCTGTCTCTCACACTATTTCCATGTTTCTTCTGTCGTTTCAACATTTTCGTGGTACCCGTTGTACCTTGCACCGCCTACTATTTCGATTCATCGAATTCGTCCGCGACCTATTGGTGGGAAAACGCCGTTGATGTGCTGCTGCGGTACGCAGCGCGTCACTTTGGCTGTTCTACGTGCTTGTGTTCACGAGGCAGTTTTTGTTTTTTGCTTTCTGTTTTCTTCCTTTGAGAAGTTCATCCCCCACCCCACCCCTTTCTTGCTCTGTTTCAAAAAAAATCAAAATACACTGTTTTCTCTCGTTTCATCGCGTCAACTTGTTTGCAATTTCACCTTTTTCCTGAATTTCGTTTTCTTTCTTTCATGCGCACCAAGCACATCAACAACAACAACAAGAACTGAATATATACGTATGTATATATTTATATATAGTACAACATGAGTTTCCTCACAAAGGTGTGACAGTTTTTGCACTTGCCCACACTAATGAAGAAAGCACATGTAAGTCACTGAAGGAGCAGAATTTATTTCCCTGTGACCACAGTGTCATCGATCTCCACAACGACGGCGCGCGATCGCATGTGGTGACGAGTCGCAGCTCAGACGCAGAGCTCCACAAATTTCCTGCTCGGCTACTCATTACCCCCCCCCTCTCCCATTCTCTCTGACACACTTTCTTCGATTTGCTTTTTTGCGTATGATTTCACGTTGCCACTGCCTCCCACTCCAAAAAGCTTTGGCCACATTTCGTGACCACCCTTTGACGTCGCAAGGACTGGCAATTTTAGTGGTACTCGCCGTGTCGTAGTTTTCAGTCATTCTCAGCCGCTGACTCTCAGAAAAATTGTTGTCCTATATCTCGTCGACACATCTAGCACATATATTGCCACTTGTGTTTCTACAACCTGCCTACCCCAACCGTTGTTTCTGGAAATTCGTCCTAGTTTTTTTCCCTCTTCACAAGGCTTCTTCTTCTTTGCCCCCTTTTCTTCTTTTCTTGTTTTCGTTTTCAACGTTTCTGCACACAGCCGAACATTCATTTAAAAGTATCTTTTTTTTTTGGTTCCTTCGAAGAGACACCGCAACACCGTTGTTTCCATTGTGTTCTTCCTACGTTTGTCAAGTTTCTGTCTCTCTTTGTTTTCACTGTCTCTAACATCATAACTCACTTTTCGTAACTTGTCGAGTGGCGTAACGTGTGTGGCTCGTTCTGTCCGTCGATTTTGCACTCACAGTGCTTCATTACATACGGATTGTACTCATACAATCAATTGTTTCAGTTTTTCAGTTCTTCTTTATTGCCGTCCTTTTTTCTTTTAAAGCCGTAGTCAACAACTGACGTGAATAGTGCTCCCTAATTTGCTGTGCAACGTGGCCTCTACACGCTTTATTCCTCTCCATTTTCTCCTTGTTTTCTACCTGGCACATTTTTGTCTCGTTGAGTTCTTGTTTTTGGTTTTTTTTTGTGGCGGAGTACTTGTACACGAGGAGTTCCTCCGCACGTACGAGCATCAGTATCAGCAACACGCACAACATAATAGAACAATTTGGTTTGCTGTCCACAGTCACCACCAATCATGCTTCCGTTCGCTTGCAAAGACGTGGCGAGCGAACCACCTACGACTGTCATCATTGTGGAGACCCACGGCATCCCGCCGCAGTCCGCGACTGAAGGTGCGTTTGTGCTTGAAGAGGGCAACGTGGAACCCACAGACGGGTGGCTAAACCGTGAGGGCAAGCCAACATTGACGATTTGCTTCATGCACAGCTTCGGCAAATGCCAGGGCCGGACCGGTGGCGATCCATTCACGTGCTTCCAGGTGCACATCAAGCGGGATATTCTGTCGGCACTGCGAACGGCCTACAAGTTTCCCACGCGTAACTACTTCGCCCGACTGGTTCACGCGCAGTTGTCCGAGAGTTTCAGGCAGCATCTGTCCGTCGTCTCGAAGCGTGAGCTGAAAATGCAATACTTGGACTACAGCATCAACGACGCGTTGCTCACGTCAGGACTACTACAGTACGAGGCGACCTACCGCTCGTGGCTCTTTGATCCGTCCAAGTCCCGCGATGACACCCCCGAAAACCTGGTTTATCAGTGTGAGAACTACGCCATATCCGGCTGGTGTCCCAACAACGAAGAGTGCACTGGGATTCACGCCCCACTGAACAAGGCGCAGGTGCGTGACAGTGTGGTGGCGGCGGCGCTTCAAAACCTGACCAGTCTGGCGCAGTCCAAGGCAAGCAGCTCCGCTCCCGAGCAAAGCTCGTCGCGCTCGGCCACGTCCTCATCGCGTGCGGTGGTGTACCATAAATCGGCCCCACTTGGTCGTCCTCTTGTAGACCATGTCTCCAGCACGGATCCCTCCTCGACCCACACGCATGAGTCCTTTGTGGCTGACCTGCACCGCATTGCCTAGAGAATCACACTGACTGTTCCTTTTGTTTTGCTCTATACGTTTCTTGCTTACTGTTCTCTGATGTGTGTGTGTGTGTGTTTTCTGTGCGCCTTTTTTGACGTTTTTGCTTTTTGGGGTTTCCTCTTTTTGGTTTCCTGTGCGTACTCTTCACGTGATACGGACACCACAAACGAAGACGTTAAAACGAAGTTGAGCTGAGTACGCGTTGTGTTTCAGTTCGAAATTGTTGAACTGCCAAGTGTCTTCGTTTTTCCCCCGATGTAGTTCATCACCCGTTTCTCTCTGACACTCGTATTCTTTTTCTTTCTTTCCCTCTGGTGAAAGATCTCTACGTACGTCGTTCATGTCCCTATCGTCCGTTTGTGTCCGTCACTCCATCAGAATTTATGTCACCTGTGTGCGTGTGTGGTGAGATGCTGCGTGGGTTTCCGTTTGATTCACTTGTGCGCGCCGAAGCTACGTTTCCGGCACTCACATACATCGCCGATCACGTGGTTCACACCGCACGCGATGTCACTTTGCCATCGCTAAAAAAAAAACATGGGTGAATGTAAAAACGTTTACACACTCACTTGAGCACACGTTGGTGTCTCGACAGGTTGAGTGCTTCATCTATTGCGTCCGTTAACGTGACCTTCCTTGTTCTATGCTCCCATTCGCGCGCACTGATTCAGCTCTCTTTTTTTTTCCCTTTACCTTCTCAAGCTGTTTGTTTAGGTTATTATGACCTTGCTCGCCTGTTTTTGGTTCCTCTATTTTGACCTCGTTTCGTTGTTGTTCTTTTCTCATTTCTCCGTCCCTCCTTCTTTTTGCGCGCATTTGATTCGTCACGGTTCACTTTCATACTGCCACCTGCGTTTTTCTTCTTTTTACTTCTCTCTGTGGCCCCTTTTTTTTTCTGCGTTTCCTTTTCCTTGCCGGCTTTGGTTTTGTTTCCCTCTTTTACTTCTCTTTCCTCCCATCTTTGTCATGTAATCAAACGTGCGAGTGAATAGCATGATGCCCGTCACGTTTATGAACCTACAAATACATATGCGACTGATGGATATCTCAAGCTTCTGGTGTTTGTGTGTCTCTGTGTTGTTGAGGCCCCCCCCCCAGACCAGTTTTTTCTTTTCGTTTTTCATCCTTGTTCGACGCCGATCGACATCGCGTCATAGCAGCTGCGGCAGGCTACAAAAAAAAACACAACAACGCTGCTCTTCATTTCACAGTGATTGTCAAACATTTCTTGACGAACCAACACAAAACAAACATGCATTTGTATACCCGCACGTGTCTCATTTCACGTTGCCATATCCACCAATTGGACAGATAAAGGCCTACCATCAACGCGTATACGACACCGCACGCGTGCTGCCACACTTCCACCGTGGCTGAGCATCTTCTCATCTCGAGTGTTTGACCAGCGCTTTTTTATTTTTACTGTGCTCGTCGGTGCGTTGTGTGCTCCGTCGATTCTCGTGCTTTCGATGACGTGGTGTGAGTGCGACTTGTCTGAAAATTTCCATAGACCTGTTGACTACCTCCTCTCTCCGGACCCGTTGCCGCACTGGTGGCATCTTGGGACGCTGTTCACAATGTTGTGCAGCATCTCTCTCTCTCTCTCTGACACACACACACACTTTCGTCAACCTAATTCTCCCCCCCCCGTGCCTCTCTCCCTGAACATATGCTCGATAGTTTAACACTTCTAACCGCCATATCTTACAAAAAAAAACATTCGTCGGTCCTGTTCTCAGGTCCGTCCAAAGCCTCTTGCCTTACCTCCCTTTTTTTTTTCATCGCATCTCCAGTTTTTCATCGCTTCACTATACCAGCCAGCCATTGCTTTTCATTCCTTCTTTCCCCCTTTTCGTTCATTTTTCTCCATTTTCGTTTTCACCATCATATCTTTTTTTCTCCTTCTTTGAATTTACTTTTCAATTCACGGTTTACTTTAGCTGCGCAGTAATAAAAAAAACAGGAAAGCACAGTCCAGCTAAACGTTCCTTGATCGTTCTCCCTCCTATCTTTAGTTTCTGTTTTCACTCCCCTCTGCCCTGCGATAGAGCAACAGTGTTCAATTTTCTTGTTTTGTTTTCTTCATTGACACCTGTCGTGAACGATAACTATTTAAGCAAAAGAAAAATAACAGCAACTACCCTTCATTCCCCCATTTCTTTCACTGTAAGCGAATTCACGTGCTGTTGAGCATCGCTACTTTTTTTCCCCGTTCTTGTTCATTGGTTTTTTTTTTGTGTGTTGTCCTCTGTTTAACCTAGACTCAGCACACACATCTTTTAGCGTTCAGATCATTTTCCTTTTTTTGCCCTCCACATTTGTTTCGTTTTCTGCACTTCGTTGCGTGCCTTGTTTCTCTATTTCCGTTTCTGTTTTTGTTTTTCTCCACTTGTTCAAGTCCCGTCAGGATCTTTAGAACACAAAAATCAGCACACTTCCTCTTTTTGTTTGTCGTTTCACGTCCTTTCATACCATCTATCTTTTCTTTCTTCTCTCTCCAAAAAGCAAGAGTGACGATACACATGTTTGACCCCACATTTGCCTCAAGTTCGCCAGCCTTGAGCTCCACCGATCCGTTTTGTCAATCTGGAAGTCGGTCTTCGACACAAGGCATGTCTGGGTCGTCGATGTGTGAGTGCTACGTGACCCGTGACCTCTTGACGGAGCCACCCACGACGGTGTGCGTCGTACCCGACGCCGCGACGGCATCGACCGTTCTCGCCCGTGCTGGCCGCAGCAGTGACACCCCGTATGTCACGTTCGCCGATATTGAGCCCACCGCTGGTTGGTTGAGCGACCGCAACAACGCGACGCTCGACATTTGCTTCATGCACAGCTTCGGCAAGTGCTTCGGCAAGGCCAAGGAGCGGAATTCATGCACATGTCACCAGATTCACGTCAAGGCAGCCGTGCTCGACAACCTCCGCCGCTACTACAAGAACCCGCAGCGCCACTACTTCTGCCGCACCATCAAGGCAAACGTGTCAGACCGTTTCGCGCAGGTTCTCTCGCTGCTGGCGCGCCGTCGCTTCAGCATCCAGTACCTTGAATTCAAGAAGGAAAATGTGGATGTGACGGCGGGCAGCACCGCCTACGAGGTGTCGTACCGCAAGTGGCTCCTCGGAGAGACACCCACAACCGGCAACAAGACCACCGGACAGCCCGCGTGGTCATTCACGGACAACTACATCTCAGAGTTCAACCTGTGTTGGGACTTCTCCCTCACAGGACGCTGCCCAAAGGGGGCGACGTGCCCAGACATCCACGGTCACACGGAGAAGGCACTCACAAAGGACCGCCACGTGCGTATTGCACTCGAGGAGCTGAAGCGGAAGGAGGCCACTCTGGATGCGAACCAGTGTGGCTGCCCTGGCGGTTTCATCCCCAACAGCCCCATGCCCCGCGACAGCAACACACGCGCCGCACCTGTTGCGACCAACAACAGCACCGCGTGCTCCTACAAGCAGGCGGTCAACTACGGACCAGCTGTGCCACACCAACTGTTGTCGCCGCTGCCGCTGCCTCAGAGTAACGCTGGCCTGCGCATGCCGACCACGACGAGCACGACCGGCCCCGCCGCTGGAACCTCGGCGCAGAACATCTCCGACGCCTCGCAGCTGTGGGCAGCCAATGCGATGCCGCCGTTCTACACCCCCGGTTACTTTCAGCCGCCGGCGACACCACCGTACTCCACTGCAAACGGCCTGGCCGCACTCCCCCCTCCACCCCCACCACCCCCACAGCAAGCGGCGAGCAACATGGCACAGCCGTTCTTTCAACAGGGAGCCACCTCGAACCTTCCGCTCTTTTTCATCAGCGAGGGTACCGACAATGTGCTCCGCCTGGTCCCCCTCAACGGCTTCAACGGCTCCGCATAGCCGTCTCAAGTGTCACACTGATCGCTGTCTTCGACGGCTCCCTCAAAAAAAAAAAAATGGTTCACAGAGAATCTCTGTATCTCACGTAGGCCGGTGCGCTACCTCTTGCAATAATGTCCTCGTTCTCACATAACAGTGACGCACCAATCGCACAGAAGAAAAAAAACAATCGCAACTGTGTATTGCATGACTCTGTTATATGTCTTCCTTTCTGTTCTCTCTTCGTACGAGGTCCAACCACATGTTCTCTCGTTTTTCTTTTTTTCCCCTTTCACGCTCTTCTCTTTTGTTTGTTTTACTTGTTGATTCGTCCTTTTCAGCGTTTTCCCTTTCAACATTTTTTCCAGCCCTGTTTTCCTTCTTTTTTTTTTTTGATTTCGCTTGATTGTGGCCTCACCTTTGTTACCGCTCCCTTCATGTCTCCGTGTGGCTGGAGACTAAGGTCAACATGTATGGAAAAGGACAAGGAAGATGGTAGTGCATAAAAGTGAACGTTGAGCACCAACCAAAGACAAAATATATAATGAACAACGCAAGTGGGGACGGTGGAACTGAGAGCGAATGAGACAGCGGCACTGTAGAAAAGCGCAGACATATGCCGGTGAGTGATATTGCGTCCGAGTCAACCTTGTTTTCACGACTTTGAAACTCCCCACCTCCTGTCTTTTTGTGCCTGGCTTTCTCGTTGATCTTGTTTCACCGTCACATACCTTGCAGCTTGACGTTTCTCTTCTCCGCTCTTCACTTTAATGAGTGCCTTAACTTTTTTGTGTTTGTCAAAAGACGTTTCTGTGCGATATGATCTCGCCACATTTGCGTCATGATTTCTCTCTCTTTTTTTTTTTCGTTTGCTTTACGCACACGCGAGGCGTGTTCCTGTCACGTGCCGTGCAATGTAGAGACACCTCTCACTGCCGCGCTTCGTGGAACCCGGTAAAAACAGCAACAGCAACATCAGGCGCAACGACAACAATAAGCAAAAAAAAGCATCTCTCGCGCGCAACATAGAAAAGTGAAGTCGCTCAACACAGCATATGAAGCAATGGTATCCAAACTTGGCAACAATGCGAAAAATGGTCGCACTGAAGAAAAAACACAAACTCGCTGCTTGATTCGATTTCACACACTCTTTCTCTGTCAGTCTTTCACGGCCTTTTTGTTTGTGTTACGCTCTCCTTGCGTTTTTTTTCCGTAGTCACTTGTCATTGATACCGAAGTGTATGTGTGTGTGTGTGTCTGTCCTCATGTTGTGCGCAATGGTGCTGTCGATCGCGGTTTCGTGTTGTTTGTGACAACCCAGTACCTCTTTTCGTCTTTTTCCTTCCGTTGCTCCTGAGTTGTTGGTGACTTTTCTTTGCTTGCCATTTTGCCCCCTGATTCCGTTGCCTTCAATACTGCGCCCAGCATACAACGCAAAAAAACGCAGAACACGACTCAAAACGGCCAGTGTTGGTATATTTGTTGTCACGGTTGTTGTTTTTTCCCCGGCTCACAAGCTTGTAGCCAGTATACGTCCATTTTTACTTCCACTTCATTTCACCTGTTCTTTTCCATTTTTATTTAAGAGTAAATAATGAGGTCCCTCGCTCGGTACCTTCCTTCCTTTTTTTCCTTTTCGTTTCCCCTCCTCCGTCTCGTATCTGGTGGTCTTTTTTCTTCTTTCTTTCTTCTCTTTCTTGTCGGCTTCATTGTTTCTCCTTTCTTCCATGCCGTTCTTTTTTGTTTTTGTTTTTCATCATGGACATGAGCAGAATTCCTAAACCAATCTCCGAGTTGCCAGGTCAGCCACCAAACGGGTGTGCTTCCGAGTAACGAAAAAGAGAAAAAGAGAAAGAGAGCGATTGTGAGTTACACTCTTCCTTTTTTTTTCTCGTGTGTCCCGACCAGACACCGCGAGTCGCGGATGGCACAACGTATGTCAGGTGGACGCCTGAGCACCCTGTGCGCTCTCTGCCGTTCTCACCCTTGACTCGCAACTTTGCTACTGCGTTATGGTCTTGCGAATGTGAGTTCAATGCTTCGTCGAGTCGCCGTCCCCGCCTCTCGCTCCCATGAAGTAAACAACCACAGCACAACGCCTGTGGCGACTCGTGACGTTTCTCTCCCACAATGAACCCTATTGTTCTCTCTATTTCTCTCCATGACCCTTTCTTTTTTGATTCGTCTTCTCTCACAACCAAAGTCAATTTACACAGACACATACAAAGAGAAGGTATCGTTTTGATCGCGACTCCGGATTACTGCGTTTTTGTTCGAATTCCCGTTATTTTTACCCATCTCTGTTTACCATTCGCTCCTTCTTTTTTTTCTCTCACTCTCAATGTCTGCTGCTGTCGATGGCGAATCTCAGCAACAGTCGGGCCCACGCAAGCCTCAGCCGTGGCTGACGATGCCCGGTGCGCCGCCGCAGCCTGACTTTACGGGGTTTCGTCAACAGATGAATAGCATGTCTGACGAAAAGCGCCAACTCATTGAGCAGCTCAAGGCTCTGCAGAGCACGGCTCGAGCCGATGGCACCAATGACGCCGCGGGTGACGTCCGCAGGGAGGCCCGTGAGGAAATGGCCCGGATTGAGAGCCAGCGCAAGGTGGAGAAGGAGCTGCGTGTCGCGAAGGATCAAGAGATCGCGGCGCTGCGGAAGCAACGGCGCGAGTCGTCTGACAAGCTGCGCAATGTTGAGGGTGATTTGGGCGGCTTCAAGGACGCGAAGGAGATCGACGCCGCGATTGCGTACCTCATTCAGAAGATGGAGACCAGTGGTGGTGGTCTGGCCGCCGAAAAGAAGACGATGAAGCAGGTGCACCAGCTGGAGCAAGCCAAGGCACTTTTCACGGAGCAGCAGCCACTTCGCGAAGCGATTCAGCAGCTCAACGACCGTGAGGTGACGTTGCAACAGGAGTACCGCGAAATCCACGAGCGCCTTGGCGCGCTGAACAAGTCGTACGAGGAGCTTCACCAGGCTCAAAAGGAGCGCGATCGCGAGGCCCGCGAGAATGGTGTGAACCGGTCCGAAATCTACAAGCGATGCGACGCCCTTCGGGAGCAGGTGACGGCGTTGAACGACAAAATGAACGCACTGCGCGCGGACCACTCGGCCAAGACCGCTGCCTGGGACACCTGGAAGGTCGAGGCGCGCGAGAAGTACTTTGCCAAGGTGCAGGCCGAGCGCGAGGAGCGCCAGCGCCTCTACCTGGAACGCAAGAATGCGTCCAAGATCGAGGAGAAACGCGAGCGTGCGGTGCGCCGCCAGAATCCGTACGAGCAGCAAATCAACACGTGCGTGCTGCTCGTCACGTACTTGCAAGATAAGAAGCACATGACGCAGCGCGAGGTTGAGGAGCGCGCCAAGAAGGCGGCCGCGGCGTCCTTCGATCCCGCGAGCGCCGCGCCGGCCGGCTGTGTTGTCCTGAGCGAGAGCAAATGGGCCAACGACGGTCATGCCAACGTCAAAGGCAAGGCTGCCAAGAAGCAGCAGCAGCAGGCGGCCAAGTCGGCGACAGCGAAGAAGTCTGAGGCCCCTGCGACGACCGCCAGCGTCCTGCAGCACCCGGAGGAGAAGCGTCACCAGTTCATGGCCGTTGGTGTGGAACCCCCGCTGACGCTGGCGACAATTGATGACAAGATCGCCGAGCTCAAGGCGCGCCAGAAGGAGTATGAGTCCCACGTGACCACTGGCGAGCCAACGCTCTCGAGCGATGACGACGAGGAAGAGGGAGAGCAGGAGGAGGTGAACCAGGAGGCGCCGCAGCCAGAGGAGACCGCGGATAACGCAGAAGAGGAGGAAGAAGGCGCTGCCCCCTCCCAGACGCGCGATGTGGCTGCCGTAGCGGCTGACGACGCAGTTAACGATGCTGACCCCGACGAGCTGTAGACCCACACACAGTAGTGAGATTTTTTTCGTTTTGGATGTGTGTGTGTGTGCAGCGCATTGGTTTGATGTTTGACATAACGGCCTATTTGTTGTGACTTTTTTTTTGGTTGTTGTTTTGTTTGGTAGCGGTAAATCATCCGTGGTGTGTTGACCCTAATAATCGAAGTTGATGGAAGAACAAACAGAAAAAATACAAAAACGCGACAATCTTTCGCCGCCGTACAGTATTTGGGTGCGAGCTGTTTCTGTGGTGTTGATGAGGAGAAAAAAAAAGGACAAGCCTCATTTACATACACATTTCTTCGCTCCCTCCCCCGGCTTCCGTATTCCGCTTTGTCTGTCTGTACGCACGCGACAGTCGGACAAGGTGACGTGGTAGTCTGTTCACACTGGGAGTTTCACACAAGAGTGCCGTGTGCCGTGTGTCTTATTTTCGTTGCCTAAACAGTATTACTCCCCCCCTCCTCTTGTTCTCCATCTCCTTTCGTTTTTCCCTAGTTCAGTAGAAAATTCTGTATTAACGTTAACAAGTAGCAAAAGCAAACAAAACAAACAACAAAGACAAAACAATGTTCCGCACTTCTGCCAAGCGTCTCATGGGAAGCCCCACGTACGGTGGCTGGCCGTGGCCGGTGAAGCTGCCCCTGCGTAAGGACTGGTACCACAAACTTAGCCGCCGCGACAGTATTGCCGATGAGACCCGCACATACTTTGTCGTTGGTGATGTGCTCCTTCTGTGTGTGCTGGCCTTCTCTGCGTATCGTGTGTTTCTTCTGTCATCGCGCACGAATTCGTATCAGACACACCTGTGCCTGCTCAACAACTTCCCTCCCGCGATCGTCGCCAACGACTTCGACTTTGTGAAGCTGGAGAACAACCGCCAGGTGGCTCGCCACGAACTGGATCTGTACCGCGACGACGTCGTGAGCTGCAAGGCAGCCGGCCGCCCGGTGGAGTCTGTCATCTTCAAGTACTAGGCACCTGCACTGTTTGCCCTAGCACCACGTGACTTTTTTCTCTTTTTTTTTCTGTCTAGCACGGCCGCAGGAGAGGGAGGGAGGGGGGGGGGGTAGCATCATCAAGCACAATGCTGGCACTCTCTCCCCCCTCCCTCTTCTGTGTTGTTGTTGTTTTTTTGACTCCTTTGGCGCCTGTGGTGGTGCGGTGTGCCGAGACCGGAGACCGAACGAACACCACCCCTTGACACACCCCTCGTAGCGCAAACAGAAGGAAAATGCAAAAGGTAAGCAAGTGATGAATACCAACGTATGAACATGTTTTTTTTCTTTCTTGTCGGCTTTCCTTATGTTCTCCCCCAAAACAAAAAAATGAACGTGTGCATCACGAGCAAAACCCTAGCAGACAGACACTCAACATGCGGTGAGGGAGTTCTGTTGACATGCTGCGGTTGTGCGTATTTGCTGCTCTGGTGTTGTGCATTGGTGGAGGACGTTGCCTATGACGAGTACCGCGATGTCAGCTATGTTGCGACACCGCGCGCTCACGCTCGTCGCCACGACTGCTGCTTCCCAGAAGAAGTGATCACTTCGTCACACTCTTCATTCTCATCTCTTTCTCTCGTTCTCTACCCCATTACTACTACTACTACTACTGACTGACATCATGAAAGGAGCAATACAACATTCATTCATCTGCTCTCCCTTCTTCTTTTTTTCGTTCGGCATGCATAGAATGAAACGCCACAAAATGCGCGTCTCAAAAACATCTCGCCGATGGATCGCGGTGGCGGTGGTGGTGATGGTTGTCGTGCTGGTGGCGCTCTGCGGCATCCACCACAGACTCTCCGCTTCACCCACATACCACTTTCCGCCCTACCCCATCGTGTACCGCTCTCGGCCCCCTGTACCACTCGTTCAGCGCACTGGTGAAGGCGGTGATGTTCGCGTCGAATTGATCACTGTCGGGACATCCGTCAATAACATGATGTGCGCACAGTGGACGTCGTCCGTACTGTCGGGGATCCCTGTGACAACCGCAGGATACGGCAAGAAAAAGTACACGCACCACGACAAGCTGGACTTGCTGGATCGCGCCGTCACGCTCAAAAAGATGCGCGATTGGGACGTGGTGGTCTATCTCGATCAAGATGCCATCTTCACCGGGGCCGACCTGCAGCCCTACATTGACGATTTTATCCAACGCTCACCGGCGCACCCTGACGACATCAACGTCCGCGAGATCCGGCGCGGTGCCATGGCCGCCCCTCTGCGACTCTCGGCCGATCCGGTCTGCTGGGCGCCGAAATCCCTCCAGCGCCTCTCTGTGTGCCGCGAAAAGTACCAGGACATGGAAAACGCGATGAACGCATACGCGGCCGGTCACGACTTTGCGTACTTGTGGGAAGCGAACGTGTCGGAAGCGAACGCGCGATCGAACGAGCTGTTCATCAACTCTGGCTTCTACATGGCACGCGTGTGGGCCCTCCGGGAGCTCAAGGTTGGCCAATCGCGCTACCTGCCGACATTTCCATACCGCAACATCAAGCAGAACTGCGACCAATCCATCTTTGTCGGGCTCTACCTGGATCAACGGTGGGGCGAAATGAATCTTGGGTTACTTGAGCCCAACGCCACCGGCGCACCGCCCGTCACCCAGTTTGGCATGCACTACGGCCTCATGGACATTTGGCGGGTGAATCCGCCGGCCACGCTTGTCCTGCCCCATGGCATCCCAGCGGAACGCATTGACGCCGCACTGTATGGCATTCCGTATCACACGTCCATGCCAGAGACACCTGTGCCCACGTCGCATGTTGAGCAGGTGATCAAGGGCATCCTGCACGAGGTGGGCAATCCCGAGCGATTCGTACATGACGGTCCACAATGGCGCTACAGCGACGCAGCGCGTCAACCTCCTCCTCTTCGGATCGCCCCGTCGTTGCTCGGCATGAGCCCTCGGTTGATGGATCAGCCCAACTTGACAGCATTTGAACCGCGGTTCCCTCCCGTGCTGCACTTTGCTGATCGCCCCAAAGATCCACGTGTCGCGCTCTACTTGCCGTTTCTTGGGTGGTATCTCGCCATGTACCTGGAGCCGGGCCAGCGTCAGCGCGCGCTCAGCACTCTCAACTCCGCCGCAATAGCTGTCGTCGACCACAACCGTGACATGCTCTCCGCTGTTCGCCTGCAGCACCACTGCAGTGAGTGGATTGACACGTTCCTTGTCAACGGCGCCAACCTGTTTTCGTAATGTGTGAAGGATATAGCGTGACGCAGGCTCCCAAATACGGGTTTTGCGCACCGCCATTTCACTCCTCATTCGTCCGCTTTTGTGTTTTCCAGTTTGCTCTCTTTCCTGACGTCATCGCAGCCAATTTCTTTGAAAAAAAAAAGATGTCAATCATATCACAGTCCAGGTTACCACTCGATAGAATGTATACAGAGACAGATATTCCTCCCATCCTTTGCTCTCCTTCCTTCTTCTACTCCCATTTTCTTGTAAGCTCAGCCGACTTTGTTCTACCATACATACACACAATGTCCACCAAAAAACTCACGTTTTGTGACGAGCACGTGGCCGTGGATGTCCATGGCGCGAAGGGCTTTCGCAGCAACAGCAAGGTCGGCTGCACCGTCTACACCAACGAGACACTCGACGCCTCTCAGTCACTCAGCATCAACGCTGTCCTTCTGGATCTAAAGGTGTCGAACATCTCGATTGGCTTGTTTCCCGCGGATCAGACAGCCGAGTGCCAAAACAACCGCGTTGGCTCTGCTGGTTTACCGGGCTCTGTGGCGTGCAAGATTGGCAACGGTCACGCGCGCGTTCTCTCCAATGGCACGGAGTGGAGCGATGACGTGTGTGACTGGAACACACCTGTGCTGGTGAAGATCACTGTCGTCAACGGCATCGTCACCTTCTTCGTTGACGGGGCGGAGATCGAATGCCCGCACCTGGCTGAGAATCCACTCCGCGGCCGCGTGCGCGCGGGAGTATCAACCGAAACGTCACAGCAGCGCGGTGCCCTTGTGGAGAAGGAAGGGCCACCCGGCATTCCGGAGGCAGAAGCCTGCTTTTCAGGCAGCGGTGACGGTCCAGCTGGCGGCGGTGCGGGTGGCCTCGAAGGTCTCCTGCGTGCCCTGCAGCGTGGCCTGCAGAGTGTCCAAGGTGGTGGTGGCGACGATCCGTCTGACACTGACGCACCCGAGGCTGGCCCGCTGTACACGGACCCCGCGGCTCTGAAGTTTGAGGTCGACAAGGACGGACCCATTGTTGCTCTGACCCCCACCATCTTCCGCTGCAACACTACTCAGAACGGCACCATCTACGTGCCTGTTCCCAGTGGTACAGCTGAAAACGCAGACATCTGTGTGTCTGTTCGCTTTACTGGCATCTCGACGGGGTACGTGGGGTGTGGCTTCTTCAAGAAGGAGGCGCTGGATGCGGGCGGTGCGTCTGAATACCTCTTGGGCAAGACGCAGCACAGCATTGGCTGCCTGTGGAAGAACGGCGAGGTGTTCGTCTTCGTTGACAATAAGTCCGTCTTCTGCGGTGGCACTCCAAAAAATGATGAGCTGACAATGCACTTCTCGTTCGACCGCAAGAAGGGCATGATTGTGCGCATCGAAAAAGGTAATGTCGGCTGCAACGAGTTCAAGGACATGTCCCTCTTCGCTGGTGATCTCTACTTTGGCATCTCCATGTCCGAGGAGGGCCAGCTCGCACGCATTCTGCCGAGTGGTATTGGCGCACCACGCTTCCACTACGACACGAACTCGCTGGCTGTCGATGAGGACACGCAGATGAACTGCAACCTCTCGGTCCGTGCCTCCCTGTCTGCGCACGAACGCTGGTACGGCAACGCTGACAAGTGCTTCGTCATGCGCATCACGAATGCCTGCCGCGAGCCGATCGGCATTGGTCTTGTGAGTGCAAAGCAGTGGCGGAACGGTCGGCTGCGCTCGGCGGGCGACAAGGAGTTCGGACCTCACAGCATTGGGCTGATCCTCAAGGACCGCCGCATCTACGTGCACTTTCAGGATGAGTTCATTCAGTGGAAGCCGATCGGTCGCATGCCTCCCTTTCCCAAGACTGTGGACCTGATGATGCGCGTACGTGGTGGCAAGGTGTCCTTTTTCTACCAGGGCATCCCCGTCAACCTGCCCGTCATCGCCGGTCTTACGCTGCCCGCGGATGAGCGATTCCGCGTTGCGTACAGCATGTCCGAAAACGGCCAGACAGCTGTGATTCCACCGAATGAGCTCGCGGGCGCACCAGACTACGTGAAGCAACGGTGCAGCCTCCTGGGTGATGCGGCACACGTGGAGCTGACAGAAGACAGTCGTGTGGCAAAGGCACTCTTCGCCGGTGCGCTCTGCTTCAGCTCGGAGGCGTTCGCTATCACGCCGTGTGCGTGGGACTCATACCCCCAGGGCTGCAGCGGGTGCGAGCGCACGGCGACCTCCGAGGCGCCTCTCCGCGGCACGTTGTGGCTGTGCTCCAAGTGCGGCTCCCCTGACGAGTTTGCGCTTTGTGACGCCTGCTACTGGAATGAAAACGCCTCCAAGCACGACCACGACCGCAACACCTTCATCCCACTCTTTGGCGCGGGCCACAACGAGATGCGCTTCGTTGTCGAGGACGCCAAGGACAGCTACCTCGAGGTGGGCGTGGCACCTGCCAGCTACAAGGATGGCTTGGGTGCCTTCGGCAAGCATGCGACGACGGTGCTGCTGGGCAAGGTGAGCGACCTCGTCAAGGCAGCCATGGCCGCAGAGAAGATCATCGCGGCCTGCCCTGCGCTTGAGAACGGCGATGAGATCTGCCTTCGTGTGGATGGCGCCGACATGGCTGTCCTCGTGAACGACAAGGCTGTGTTTCAGACCACCCTGTCCTCCGAGGACGACCCATTCCTGAAGCAGCCGCTTCGCTTTGGTGTTCGCATGGGATGCGCGGACCAGAAGATGCACGTGAAGCCCGGCACCTGACTCCCACAAACACAGAGTTCGATCCAGTCGAAGCCTTTTTTTATTTCCTTCCTTTCTCTTTCTTTTTTTCCGGCAACTGTCACAGCGGACCTTTTTTTTTGTTTACCTTTTCCCATTTCCTTCCTTCCCCTCATTTTTATTACGCCACTGCTCAGTCTCAAATTCTGTCCTGCTTCTTGTTCCACCAACATCACTGTCAAGAAAGGAAAAACCGCTCTCTGCATCGGGAGCTCTCCAGTTGCTCCCGCGCAAGAGAACCACTCTCTAAAACGACCCGCACCATGACTGTCTGCAAACTGCTTTTCTTACCGCTTCGCTGCTAACTTCCTCCCCTCACTTTCCCCTCTCACTCTTGAAATGACACACCTCAGCGAACAAGACTGCTCAACTACCCTCCCAGTTTTCTTTTTTAACCTCCTTCCCCCTTTCCACAACCATGCGCCGCCCCGTTTCCTACGCGATGCTGGCGCTGGCCGTGCTCGCTGTGATGTGCTGTTGTGCCGCGTCCGCAGAGGACACGTTTGAGTCGATCCGCATTGGCGTCTTCTTCGACAACCTGTATGACGAGCCCCAATACTGCACGAATACCAGAGCGAGTGTGGTGAACTACGCCATATGGACCCCGAATTGCACCCAAGACAACGCCCTCACCGACGCGAAGCGCAACATGCTCATCAACAACATTACGCTGCCTGCGGTTGGGCTGCTCGAGGAGCGATTCAAGGTGAAGCGCCTCACGGCGCCAATCATAGTGCCCAACTACAACAACAACTCCCGGTGCGGCGCTGTCACGATTCCCGACGCGCACCGCACAACTGGTGTGTCGGGCTACGATCTCATCCTCTACGTGATGGCGAAGCCGAATGAGGGTGAGGGCTCGTGGACGATGACCTGCAGCCGCACCAGCGACAGCGATGCACGCACGACTGTCGCGGTGATCAACTTTGGCGCGGACGAAATCACTGGCGTGTCTGACACCGCTGTGCGCTCCATGGTGCGCTTCATGCTTACTGCGTTTGGCTTCGAGCAGGGCTACTTTGACAAGAAGAACATGCTGGCCACTCGCACCGTCCGCGACAAGGCTGACACACCCGTCGTCCTCGCCGGCGCGGCGCTCAAGGCGGCGATCGCGGAGCAGTTCGGCTGCAGCAACGCCGAGTACCTGCCCCTGGAGCCGTCCCTCAAGTCCACCTGGGAGATGCGCTCGATGAAGTGGGACATCATGGCCACCTCGCCAGAAATGGGCTACATCAGCGCCATCACCATGGCCGCTCTGGAGGACACCGGCGCGTACCAGGGCGTGTACGACAAGGCGGAAATCTCACCGTGGGGCCGCGGCGCAGGCTGCGCGTTCCTCGATCAGCCGTGCCTCACAGACAGCGTTGCGCTGCCCAACACCCATTTTTGCGCCAACAAGGAAATATGGGACTACCACTGCAACCCTGACCGGACTGGTCTCGGCACATGCGTGGAAAACACCGCCCCGCCGGACGTCAGCTGGGCCAGTGGCTACGGCCAGTGGTCGGCGAAGTTGGAGCTGGACTACTGCCCGACCTACAGCCGGTGGTCGTCGGACTTGCGCTGCAGCATGGAAAATCCCATGGTCTTGGACTCTGTCATCGGGGCCAGCTCCAAGTGCTTGGATGCGACATGGGCCTCCTATTACGGGCACAAGATGCAGGGTGTGTGCGCCGCGGTGCGCTGCAACGCCGACTCATACGACGTCCAGCTCAAGTACGGCGAGTGGACGGCGTGCCCAGACGGGACCACGCTGACACTGCCGTCGGAGAGCGGTGTGACACGGACCGTCACCTGCCCGCCCATGTACGAGGTGTGCTACGTCGAGCGCGGTATGCTCGCCGCGGTCGGCTCAGCGAGCAGCCGCGTCAGCAGCGTGTCCGTGAGCCTCATCGTGGCACTGTGTGCTGCGCTGGTCTCGGCCTGTGCTTCAGTGTGATCCACACCTTAAGCATCACTAAACAAAAAACAGTCAAAAATTAACCTTCTGATCAGGCACACCACTTTCATCATTCGTTGCCTGTCTTTTTTCTCTCTCTCTTTTTTCTTTTCTTCCTCTTCCTCCCTCTTTAAATGAAACCTTTCAGTAACACACACACACACGGCCAGTAACGAGCACTCTTATTTGAGCAAACCTGTGTTCCCCCCCACTTTGACCGTTGTGCTCTTTTCCACTCTTTGTATCTGTGCACCATTGTTCTTTTCTTTTTTCCTTTCCACCCTGTTCTCGCCAAACTCACGCCTCATGCTTCGTTTCAATGCATCTACACAATGCTCCACTCCCACGAACGTGAGGACTTGTAGAACAGCCCAACTGCGAATGATGCGTCGGTTCACCAAGCGACCGTTCACAGACATGCACCGTCCAACAACGTGCGTGGCAGATCTTCATCCCACTACAAAACTGGTCTCCTCTCGCAAACAGCATTTTGAATTCCTCATAAAAGCAAAAGCAAAAATGAGTGTCACGCGGATCATTCCGTTCATTGATTTCTCCCTTTCTGAGTGATCCGCTGTGCTCCGGCTCATTTTCTTTTTTTTTTGTCACTGCCCACTGTTTTCTCTATTTTTATAATCTGTGCTTCTTGTGCAAAAATACGCTTCCGTCTTTTCATTTGCCCGCGCATCAACAAGAAGCGCCACTTGCATGAAAACGGAGCGAAGCGAAGCCAGCTATCATCATTGTTTTTCTATACACTCCTTTCCCGAAAAGTCAACAAACACATACACACACATATATTATCACATGTCATCACTGAGTGAGATGGTCACTCTCTCCCACTGCACGTCTCACCCTGCTGAGAGACGCGAACACATGACACGCAGACCACTTTGCCGTATCCCTCCACACACATACTCTCTCTCCTCTCCTCATTTTCCTGCTTTTCTTGTTGCTGCCACTCTAGGTCCTTGAGCCCTTTCAGTAGTTGTTCGTTTCCTCAGTCATGTCCATCCGCTTCACTCTGCAGTTCAACAAGACGCCGAGTCATGCCTTGAACTTTTGCACGCCATGGACGCGCTTGCTTGTGGAAACCGAGTCACCAAGTGAAAAAGGCCACATTATCGGCGAAGAGATTGCACTCCGCAAAACGACTGGTCACTTCAATATCATCACTAGAATAGAAATCGAGCAGCTCAAGGGTGATACCACAACGGCGCAGCGCTACTTGGACGCCGCCGCGTGGTGGCTGCACAAATCCCCCTTTGGTGTGGAGCGGTTGCCCGTGAAACTGATCGCGCTCAAGTTCGAAGGTTCGTTGGTCGGTGTTGATGGGTGGAATGTGACGTCACTGGACGTGTACAACAATCGTTTTGGTGCACCCATCGCACTCGATTCGCTTGGTCCTCTTCCACCCAATCTCAGAGAGCTGAGACTTTGCCGTGTGCAGGTCTCCGATTTGAGTCCATTCCGCGACCTGGAGATTCTGTCTGTGACACAGTATTCCAGTCTGCGCGACCTGTCAGGACTACAGGGCTGCCGTCATCTGCGAGTGCTAGACGTCTCGATGCCAGGCGTGCAGGATTTGAGCGTGCTTTCTGGGGCTGAATCACTGGAGGAGCTTGACTGCAATTACACTGCCGTTTCCACACTAGCTCCGCTTGCCATGTGCCGCAATCTGAAGAAGCTGAGCATCTCAGAGTGCAAGTCAGTCTCCGACTTGACCCCGTTGTCTGACCTGCACTTTCTTGAGAAGATCAACGTGAGCGACACTGGCGTTACCACACTCGCTCCACTGGCGAGGTGCTACAATCTCAAATTAGTGAGTTGTAGCGGGTGCCGACCACTGACCGATCTCTCTCCGTTGCGTGATCTGCGCTTTCTTGCGGTGATCGACGTGGACTACACTGCCGTTGCCACACTCGCTCCACTCGCAAGGTGCTACAATCTCAAATTAGTGAGTTGTAGGGGGTGCCAATCGCTCACTGATCTCTCTTCGCTGGCTGGCGCACAATCCCTCGAAGATGTAGATGCCCACACGATGTCGACCACCTCTACGCGGTGTGTGGGACCAGTACCCCGGTGTGAGGGGGGAAGCCAGGAGTCGGCCCCAGTCCTCTTCCCGAGGAGACACGGAAGAGCGGGGCCGACTCCTGGCTTAGACGGTTCGGTCAGGGGTAGAGTCCTGGTTGTAAGGCCGTGCCTAAGAAGTACGCAACGCAACTACCCCTTTAGCTGCGCGCGCCAGCGTGTAGCGACTTCCCACACTTATGCCCTGACAGTAAGACGCCTCTTGCTCCAACTGTGTGTTTTGACCCGACGTTGTTTATTTTATAGTTTAGTGTCGTTTGTTCTCTCTCTTTTTCGCACACGGCATCCCACACTCAAATTTTTCTTCAAAAGCCAATCCACTAAACTGGTACTTACGGTCGTGTAGAACATGGATAGGTCCCCTGGCGGGGGGTTCTCATTTTCCTTGTAAGTGACTTTCCGTCGTTGGATTGTGGTTTTGCGGATCCTGCTTTTGGATGTCTTGTAGGAGAGTCAAATATCTCCTTTTAGGTTCTACGGATTAATGTTTTACTGAAATTGTTTTTTCGGGGTACGGTCCCTAGGACTGTCGCTACCGTCTCTGCAGTTTAATCCGGTTGCATTAGAAAAAAAAAGGAGTCTGAGGGAAAGACTCTGGCGTGCACAACGCCTCTGCGCACTGAAGAGGGCCGGCCCTGCCCATTAGAGATGGTGTCATGGAAAAAAACCATGACGTCAAAAAAAAATAAGGTGAATCCGCTCCTAGTCATGAAGCTCTCTGAGTACGTGTAGAACCTTTGGACGTTAGATCTACCACATACATTGCGTGCCCAGACTGCCCGCCGTATATACCCGAATGCAGTGTGTGTGGGGGGGCACTCCACACCGCGTGGGTCGGCGCTGCCGGATTAGGTGACGAGCAACAGTTTGGAAACCAACAAATCAGACGGCGTTTGACCACACATCGCATGCTCCCCACTACCCCTTGTTGAAGAGAGAGGTCGACAAGTGATTGGATCCACGAAAAGTCTACTTGATTGAGAATGACACAAGTATTGAGGTCTGTGATCGCCACGACGCCACTGTCCTCAGCGGAGTCTTTTTTTTCTTTCTCAGCCATATTGGGCTGCAGAGACAGTAACGACAGTCCTAGGGACCGTACCCGATAAATTTCAGTAAAACATTAAGTCGTAACACCTAAAAGGAGATATTTGGCCCTCCTACAAGACATCCAAAAGCAGGATCAGCAAAAACACAATCCAACGACGGAAAGTGACATACAAGGAAATTGAGAGCCTCCCGTCAGGGGACCTCTCTATGTTCTTCACGACGAGAGGTACCGCCTTGGTGAATTGTGTTTTTGAAGTACAATGAACGATAGATGTGGTACGCGAAAAGAAAAGAGAACAGATGCCTATAATAAAAAAAACCGCGTCGGGTGGAAGCAATTAGCAGTGAAACAAATAACGACGTCTGTGAGCTCCTGGCCTCCCAAATCTAGAATAATCTCTCTGGGTAGCGGATCACTGCCGTTGCCGTGGATATGACATTATCTTGGGGACGAAATGGGAGTCGCTAGCCATGTGCTTCATTTGCCGGACACTGACTTTTCTGTGTCTGCCCACGCGCAAAATGAGGCGGGAGACGGAAGTCCATGCGATTGTGCTTCACTCGGACGTGATGATTCATTCCCCTGGCGGTGTATTCGTTTCCACACAGATGTATTGTCGGACGTCATCATTGAGTGAGTTGATTCTGCAGTGTCTTTATTCTTGTTGGTGCAACTTTCGGTCCTTTAGGTCTTTCAGTACTTGTTCGTTTATTGTTAGCCTGTGCGGTGAATGTCGGAGAAGATAGTTGACGATGGTAGCAATAGACGACGAGGAACACGAAAGTAAGCGAACAGGAGCTGTGCAAAAAAAAAATTTCGACCCAATCATGATATGACATTCCAGAAACTAGCAGTAAAAAGTATCTTATCCTCTCCTTTCCAAGACAAAAAGACAGACTTTCATTCTTTCCATTCTTTTTATTGAGATCCCACCTACCACACCCGTACCCCCCTCTTCGCGTTGTGGTCCGAAAAAGGGTAACAGCCTTTCACCACATCTCTCTTGTGATGATGACGCCAACCGGTGACTGTTAACGGGATCGTTGCCCTTAATGCTTGCTCCGTCGTACCCACACATCTCCTAACCAGTGACTCACTCTTTTCATGGTCTTCTTTGTATATCCCCTTCTTGATCTCCGTCTTTGGAAAGCCGAACCATATATTCGCCCTTGTTTCGCGTCTCTTGCTCAGTGCGCGTGCTTGTTTCGTTTTTGTGATCCCCATTGTAAGTCCAGTTCACGATTCACCACCTCACATGATCAACTTGCCCAAAGGCAAACCCAGGCCGAATGATTAACCTGGCCAAGTTTGCTATCCACCTACTTGTTCTTCCGGATTCGCATCAAAGCCCTTGGAAGCTCAATGCCGTGCCCAGCCTGTGTGTTGCTCAACTTGAGGTGTAGACCAATGAAAAATGCATACATGGTCACCTACTGGATGAAACAGACCAGTGCGTTACGCGGGCAAACCGAATACGCGACACATTCCCCCTTTTATCTCTGAACGCACTTGAGCGCCGCCGGAGTTGATCAAGCTCCTGCTGCTGAAGACATGGCGCTAAAGAGTAGAGAGAAAAAAACAAATCATTGCCCACTCGCGGGCGTGGCGTGTCTCACGCTGGTTTACGCCCATGACAGCGCCGTCTCAAACGTGCAAAGCATCGTGGATAGAGAGGCTCCCGGGGGAGAGGCAGGAGGCCAAATCTCCGCGGAATGAGAGGAATGTGGCATGGCGTGGGCTTTTGCCGAAGACGAAGTGATCGATGTTGAGGAGTTTGAGTCCGTTCTCTCTCTGACGGTCCGTGCGAGCACCTCTCGCGCGTGATTATGCCCCACGAAGGGAAGACAGCCGAAGAACAAAGGTCAAAAAGACTATGGCGAAGAAAGTCTGCTGAGAAGAAGGCAGTCCCCCACTAGCATAGTGTTCGGCTCCTCCTCTCATTGCTACTCGTCAGACAAGCAACAGACAACAACAGCTGGCTACAGATGCCACCCTAATCTCATGTTACATTTCAATCACTGTTTTCACTTTTTTTTTCTGCAAACGACGTAGTCGATCTGCCTTGTTGCCAGAAAAGTTTTCAACAAGGTCACCCCGATGTATACCAACGAGCAATCACACACAGACAGCACTGCTGCGTGAGGTGTTGACGCTTGCCGTCTTCTCTTCTCTCCTTGACGCGCCTGGCAGCCTTACCACGTCCTTGTTTCTGATGGTCATCAGATGTCAGTCTACTCCCTCGTTTTCTGCTCACATCTGTTTCTAGGCACAGTTCTCACCATGTCCTCCCAACTGTGCTCCCCTCTATCTGTCTCGTCGACCGCACACAAACAAAAGAACCATTAACTATTTAGAAACGTGTCGCAGCAAAAGGCCCCACCCTGTATTTATCCGCCTCGCTGTGCTCTCGCTTCTCCTTTCACTCACTGGCTCCTGAGTTCCTTGTCGTCGATCACCAGACAACTGTCACTCACACATCTACTTCCATGTGGCCTCGTCACTGGATCGCGCTGTTGCTGTGCGTCGCGGTGGTGGTGTGCTGCGCGCTGCCGCTGACGGTCGCAGCAGCTGAGACAGTGACTGTGATGTCAACGGCCATCAACAGGGTTGACGAAACTGTGGACGGGCTGACCTTCACAATGGGAAGCCCCACCACGTCTGTCACCACCCCCGTGTCAGTGCAAGGCTGCAGCATCGCGGGCAGCGGCCTGACATTCCAGCTGTCCAGCACCAAACTAGTTCTCAACGCCACGGTTGCGGATGCGACTGTGACGGATGCGACGATTGTGGTGACGGGACGCCCAACGTCGTACTCGAGCATTGTCATCCGTGGCGTGACGGCGACCATGACTGGCACCACGCCACTGGTGAACATGCAGAGCTACGTGCCCGGCAGCTACACCACGCTCGCCATTATGCACATATCCGCGACGTGGACGGGCGGTAGCGCAGGCGGTGCCGTTGTGTACACTGGCGGCTCAGTTCAGCAATTCCTTAGCAGTGCACTGCATGTCCACCATGTGCACGCCAAGAACGCGGCTCATCTCTTCATCTATGATGCACCAATGTGCACTGACACTCCATATTGCTTCGAGTCCACGGTTGGTCTGATTTCCTTCGCCTTCAACTATTGCGAAGACTGCACTGGCGCGATGATCAATGTGGCGGTTGCCACTCCACTTTCGAGCGACAACTCTGGAATGCTGCGCTTTGCGAACAACACCATCACTGGTGGACAGCCGTTTTTCAGCACTGTCAATGACAATGGTCTCTACTCAAGCATAAACGACGGCCACATTATTGTGTCTGGGATCTACTCGGACAGCGACCTCTTCTCTCTCCCAGCAACTGGTTACATTGCCATCTATGGGGATTCTTCAATCACGATGCGGCACATCAACGTGCGTGCACTCGGCATCCCCAACAACGGCAAGACGTTTCCGTACGTGGATGGAGCTCCAACGGGCACATCCCGGCACGTCTTTCTTGGCAACATCACTGAGAATGGCGTTCGATTCGATGAAACAACGCAGCAGGGCTACAGTGACCTGAATATTGACTACAGTATGACGGTGCTGGTGGACGACATGGGCTTCATCGCGTACAACCCGAACCAGCTGACTGGGATGGGTGGCAGCGGCACACCATCGCCTTCCTGGGCTTACTGCCAACGCAGCTACACTGCCAGTGTCTCCACAGAGGTACTCTACGGCGATAGCGCGGTGCCTGTGCTGCGCGCGATGTGCGTCTGTGCAGACTCCACCGTTTACGTGCCCTATTGCACGTACAGGCCAGACCCGTACGCGTGGTACGACGGCTTCAATGCGCTGAATACACTCACGACGACTACGTCGACATCCACAACCGAGTTCCCACTGGACACGAGCAGTACGTCGACATCCACAACCGAGTTCCCACTGGACACGAGCAGTACGTCGACATCCACAACCGAGTTCCCACTGGACACGAGCAGTACGTCGACATCCACAACCGAAATCCCAACAGCCACGACGACCACCACGACTACGACCCCAACCACCACCACAACGCAGAAGCCACGAGTCACTTACCCCGCCGCAAAGCACACCTCCCCCGAGCTGCCGACCTATGCGATTGTGCTGGCTATCGTCGGACTTCTTATGAGCGCAGTTCCGCTTATCATTGTGATTGTGTGCCTTGTGCGTGTGCATCGCCTCCGCAAAGAGGAAACTGCACGCCGCCGCGCGTACATGGAGCGGTGGTGGGCCCTCCAGGCTGACAGAGTGGGCAGCGGCGCTGAAGCGGAAACGGCGCTGCCACTCAATTCACTTGCGTCAGGTATGCGACAGCGAAATAACGGTGGGCTTTAGCCTTGGATCTGCGCACACAAATGTGGGCGTCTTGGCTGTTTGAGTAGTGCCAAGTTGGAGGGCCTGTTCGGTCTGTCGCAGAGAGAGGCTCTCCGACTGTCTTGCTTCGCCACTCAGGTACACTCCTGCGCACGTGCACCAAGGGGAGTTGCTGTTTCTTCTCAGATGTCTGGAAATGCCAACTCAGTCACCTTGCCTGTGTGCAGTTGTATCGCTTCTCATGAAGTCACTCGTGGCGATCGTGCATTCACGAATGAATGAAAACACAGCTGTTCATGATGATGCCATCGCGCGGGTACAACCATCTCGTATGTAGAAGATTGTGTGCGTACTTCCCCCTTCCTTGGACCCATTTCTTTAGTCCTATTTGACCTTAAATCATTTTCCACCAACCTAACTGAAACTGTGTTACTGAATTTGCTACTTTAGTAGTGGCTCACCTGTTTTTCCTTTTTTTCTTCTGATTCGTTGCATTCAGAGTACTCCATCTGCGATGTCGGATAGCCAAAGTCAACACATATCTTTTCCCACCAGACTTCTTGTCTAGCAGTACTGTCCGTTGACATTTCGTTTCTTCCTTTTTTTGCTTTGTGGGTTCTTGCCGCTTCCCTTTCTTTTGCAATAGCTGTCGGCAAACCTACACTTTCAAAGGAAAACACGCCATCGACTATATGGCGCCTGCCGGTACGCCGACCGTACCACCAACCCAATTGAAAACGTGATACCCTTCTTTACTAAAATAATCCTTTCTTTCTTTCCTTTTATGATCAAACTGACAACGCTTGTGATACCCGTTTTTTAATTAGTTTTTCTCACTTTCGAGACCCACCTTCGCGTTGGAGGCGGGATTTGACCTACCACGCCGCAAATCTTGGCATCTGAATCCCCACAAAAACAGTTCAGAACATCTTACAAGCTGAAGCACGCTTCCCCTCTCCTCCGAAAAGCGACCGTTATCCAGAAAGAAATAATATCGTGATGCAGCGAGAAAACGGAAAAACAATCACCAATAGAAAAAATCACGATTCCTCTCTCTCCCTCTCTCTACCCCTCCCATTCCCTCCGGCCATCTTGAACGCGAAACACTTTTCTAGATCAGCATAAGACTCTGGAAACCTCAGGGACATGCCCCTCTCAACATGCAGTGTGGACCACTGAGAAACGCCTAAATGACCACGCACTGGATGAAACAGACCAGTGAGATCCGCGGGCAAACCTTGCATGTGACGTCGACAGAGCAGCCGCCCCGTGACGCTCATGGCACGCGCAGCTTGTTCGTTTCCCTACGTCGCACTCTCACCTGAAGTGCACGTGTGACACCGTGCATTTTGCATCTCTCTGTTTTATCTGCTCTTGAAACCCATACCAATTTGCTTGTCAAACAGTGCGCGCGTGCTCGTACAACGTCAACAAGACGCCGTTACTGCCAATGTCGTGGACGACCAGGCGAGATGCTTGGGATATCCAGTCTCACAGGCCCACTGCCCGTTTTGAGGTCGCGCGTTCGTGGTACCGTGAGTGCATGAATGGCTGGTACCTTGACCTATAGGACATGATGAGCGCGACTAGGGCAGCCGACTCCGACCTCAAAGACTGGTAGCATCACATCGGTGCCTCGTGGACGCAGACGCAGCACCAACCTGTGTCGCACATGCTGTGACAGCCACTTCACCACCGCGATAAACGACACTCTGAGTGAGAACTACTGCCGCAGTGTATGTTGCAGTCGTTCCTCGATTTTGCTGTTTTGTTGACGCCCTATTCACAAACTTCCCAGATCACAAAAAAGAATGTACGTCACAGCAGCCCTCGGTTGTGTGCTCCTATTCGTTCATTTCCCGCACGATTCGAGAGATCCTTCGCACTAGGCACAATTTCCTTGTTATTTTTGTCGTGCCGCCCATATCGGTACACACCTCGTCACATCTATTCTCTCACTCCGTTCCTCCGTGCTTTCTTTTTTAGTTCACACCTAGTACGAGTAGTTCCATCTCCCATATCGTCATTTCCCTCTCTCTCTCTGTTTTTCGAACAACAATGTCTGCCAATCTTATTCTTCAGTTCAACGACTCGCCAAGTCATGCCCTCACTGTCTGCACTCCGTGGATCCGCCTTTTCGTGGAGGCCAGCTCACCGAGTGGCAAAGGCCACGTGATTGCGGATGAGCTTCAGCTTCGCAAGATTACAAACGACATGAGGACCATCACCGGCATTGAAGTCGAACAGCTCAAAGGTGACACCACAAAGGCACAGTACTGCTTGGATGCCAGCGACTGGTGGCTGCACAGAACACCATGCGGTGTGGAACGACTGCCTGTGAAGCTAATTGCGCAAATGTACGAAGGATCGTTCGTCACCATTGATGGATGGAATGTGATCTCATTGGACCTTACTGATTGTGATGGTGTCATGAGCATTCGCAATAATGAGAGAGATGTCGAGAGTTGGGATGATGACACCGGGTCTTCGTCTCCCCCACCCTACTCCTTCATCACACTCGAGCCGCTTGGCCCTCTTCCACCCAACCTCAAGGAGCTGAGACTTCGCGGCATAAATGTCTCAGACTTCAGGCCTCTCCGTGACTTGGAGATTTTGTCTGTGTGCAACTGCCCCGATGTGCGTGACATCTCAATGCTCGAGCCGTGCCATCGTCTGAGAACGGTGGATCTGTCGAGGACAAACGTTGAGAACCTCAGTGCGCTTGCGGGTGCACCGCTCCTTGAGGAGATCACAGCTGTTGGAAGCCGTGTCACCATCATGACAGCGCTGAGTACGTGTCCCAATCTCAAGAAAGTGAACGTGGCGGGATGCCGACTACTTAGCGATCTCACTTCGCTGGAGAATACAGCGACTCTCGAAGAAGTTGACTGCAGCGACACTAGCACTGACACACTGGAGCCGCTCGCGAAGTGCCGCAACTTGCGCAAGGTGAGCTTCGCACACTGCCGCCCAATCTCTGATCTTTTTCCATTGGCTGGTATGAGCTTGCTCGAGGAGATCGACTGCAGTGACACTGAAGTTGCCACCCTCACACCGCTCTCAACGTGCCAAAATCTGCGCAAGGTGAGGTGCGCGCAGTGCCGCTCAATCTCTGACCTTTCTCCGTTGAACGGCATGACTGCGCTGGAAGAGATCGACTGCAGCAACACTGCCGTTGCCACCCTCACACCGCTTTCAAAGTGCCAGAATCTGCGCAAGGTGAGGTGCGCGCAGTGCCGCTCAATCTCTGACCTTTCTCTCTTGAAGGATATGACTGTGCTGGAAGAGATCGACTGCAGCAACACTGCCGTTTCCTCACTCGCACCGCTCTCAACGTGCCGCAACCTGCGGAAGGTGAGCTTCGCGCAGTGCCGCCGTATTTCCGATCTTTCTCCGTTGAACGGCATGACTGCGCTGGAAGAGATCAACTGCAACAACAGTGGGGTTTCCACCCTCGCACCGCTCTCAACGTGCCGTAACCTGCGGAAGGTGAGCTTCGCGCAGTGCCGCTGTATTTCTGATCTTTCTCCATTGAACGACATGGCTGCGCTCGAGGAGCTAAACTGTGACTTCACTGACGTTGGCTCACTCGCACCGCTCGCAACATGCCAGAATCTGCAGCAAGTGAGCTTCGCGGAGTGCTCGTCAATCTCTGACCTCACAGAATTGGCTGACGCTCCGTCCCTCGAAGAAGTCTGGGCGAAGGAGAGCGGCGTCACCACGATCGCAGGTTTGGGCAACTGCCGCAAGCTCAAGAGGGTGAACTTCGATAAGTGCGCCTCGCTTCGCGACCTCACAGCGCTGGCTGGCGCACCATCCCTTTCAGAGGTCCTGGCCCGTGAGAGCGGTGTGATGACGATTGCAGGGCTGGGCACCTGCCCCAAGCTCAAGATGGTGCTCTTCGATAATTGCGCCTCGCTCCACGATCTCACAGCGCTGGCTGGCGCACCATCCCTTTCAGAGGTCCTGGCCCGTGAGAGCGGTGTGACGACGATTGCAGGGCTAGGCACCTGCCCCAAGCTCAAGACGGTGGACTTCGATAAGTGCGCCTCGCTCCACGATCTCACAGCGCTGGCTGGCGCACCATCCCTTCAAGAGATCAGGGCAAACTGGAGCAGTGTGATGACGATTGCAGGGCTAGGCACCTGCCCCAGCCTCCGCCTTGTGCTCTTGGAAGGCTGTATCTCGCTCTACGACCTTTCGCCGCTGGCTGGCGCACCATCCCTTCAAGAGATCAGGGCAAACTGGAGCAGTGTGATGACGATTGCTGGGCTGGGCACCTGCACCAATCTCATGAAGGTGAGCTTCGATCAGTGCACCTCGCTTCGCGATCTGACGCCACTGGCTGGCGCACCATCCCTTCAAGAGGTGTGGGCGAATGAGAGCGCCGTGACGGCGATCGCAGGGCTTGATAGTTGTCCGAAACTCACAGTGTTGAAATTGAGAAACACCTCCTGCGCGCGGTTCTCTATCGGCACTTAGGCACACAGCGGGAATGGTGGGTCAGTGTCGCCACCGTCTCGGAAATGTCACCGTTCTTCGTTCTCCCGTGGAGTATCTGGCTCCCCTGTTTGACTCAGTATCCACCATTATGTGACATCAAATTCGAGAGCAACTGGCAAACGTTTATGGATTGTGCTTCACTTTTTTTGTTCATCCACATGTTTTCATTGTTCACCACCAACACCAATTGATGTTTTTCTTCTCTTGTTTGCTTTGCTCCACGATCATCCGTGCTGTTGTTCGTTGTTGAATTCCGAGTGAAGAGAAGTGTGTGTATGTGCTGTGACTGCAGTGAAAAGAACGACCAAAACTGCCGTGAAAGAAAGCACACATGCCGCATCCCATGTCCACTTTAATAGCCAACCTCATGGCTAAGGATAGAGAATGGCGCAACCTCGCGTCAACATACAGTCAGTTCGTTCTTGTTTTTCTTCATTCTCTTCTTTGTTCTTGACAGCGTCGCTTGTTTTCAGATCAACAGATCCCAGCCAATTGGGACGTTTCTTTTTCTTTCGTTTTCGTCCACACACTTGTGGGCCATTATTCTCACCAACAAAGTGTTCTTTTGAACAGTGACTTCCTTTTTCTTTCTGTCCACTCTGATTGTGGCATTCAGAACCGTCGTGTACTTTGTCTTTACTGTTAATGCATTCTTTCTCTGTTTTCGTTTGTTGGAGTTGTGTTGTCTGTGTGCGTGTGATCATTTCTCTTTGGCGCTGCTGTTTTTTTTTCCCGAAGCACTGCTTTTCATATTCACACGGATGGAGCTACTGAGATGCACAACTCGAAAGAAAATGAGGCCAGTCTTACTCGCTAGATTGGCTGTGTGTTGTTTTTTTTTGTTTCTGAACGGTACAAACAACACTAAATCCACTGAATCGAAGCAATGAGAGTATTGTGGTTGCACAGCAAACTGATTGCCTCACACCTTGCACTCTCTTGCATTTATGGGACTGCTGAGCGTCCACGTTATGTGCGCGGTCACACAGTTGCGCACCTATGCTTCACTCGTTGTGTTGTGTTGGCCACCACACCGTTGTGTTCTTGTTTTGCTGCGCGTCCTCCATTCTTCTTGTGTGTTGGCTTTTCTTTGTTTCGATGCGTGTGCCTGTGTGGTGGTGGTTTTCTTGTTGGTGTCTCTCTCCGT
>JASANR010001531.1:0-114404 GCA_030849635.1 Wallacemonas sp. MBr04
TCCAGACCCATCGCGGAAGGGTTAGATATGAATAGGAGAGAGAGGGGGAAAGAGAGTGCAGTCTTAGGGTGACGTTCTTGAGACCCGTGAGAGTTGTATTTTACAGCGAAGCAAATACTGATGTAGGAGAGCAGATGTATGCGCACGATTTCTTTTAGGTTTTCAAGCAGAGTTGAGGGGGACGACAGCACAAGGGGGTGCGTGGGGGTGTGGAGGTCAGGAGTTGGGTTCACACGAGCAAGCAAGACACACAAGCAAGCATGCGCGCACGCCCAGACAGGAGCACTAGCGACGCAATGCGGGTTTCTGATCGACAGTGGAGAAACAATGGGGGATGGGCATGCACGAAAGCACCGACCGTGATTCAGTGAAGAAGATCACGGAGGGGCGTTTCAAGTCTCGACGTATCTGTTGGACTTGTTGGAGATTGATGGGCACATTCTGGACAGCAAGCAAATAAACGAAAAGTGAAATTGAGAAAAATTAGGGAGGAAGACGAGGCGCACGAGAGGCAGACCAACGGAAGACAGCGTGGGGCGTGTCGACCACTAACTGGGCTGAGCATGAAAGGCAGACTGCAGCGACGAGACACGCTGTGGGTTCGAAAAGAGGGCGTCTTGCTGACTCGCACCGCTGGGCTGTCGGCTACGGAGACCATCCGCGGAGCGCCGACTCGGGCGGTGTGAGCGAGTTCCCTTGTGCGTGCTTGCGTTTTCCATGCTCGACAGGGACGGGAACGGGTAGACGGCTTCAAGACACTGCTCCATGTTGCCGGCACGCGCGTCGCCCGCCTCGTGTTCGGCGTGGTAGTGCCAGCACAGCACAATCACTGTGATGAATGCGGCAGAAATCAGTGCACCCACAACGACAACCACGGTCACTGCCCACCATGGGAACTTGCTGTCTGCATCACGATGAATGGCTTTCCCTGTTGTGGCCGGAGTTGAGCCCATATCCGAAAGAGGAAAAGCAAAGATTGGGCAATCGGAGTACTGTGATTCGCGGTGGAAAAGATATGGAGGGGGTGGGCAAAGGGAGCCAGGTGAGAAGAAAACAGAAGGGGAGCTCAGTAGGTGTGATGAAACGTGAGAAAAAGCAGCGGGTGTCCGATTGGAGCAGCCACATACCCGTGCTTGGGCTGTGGTCTTGATAGCTTGAACAGAAAAAATGTGGTGAAGCATGCTCGTGAGGCGTTCATGCGCTTCAGTGCGTCGCGTGCGCTGGCGTTTGCGGTCTAGCAACGATGCCGACAGCAATGCTGCAAGGGTGCAGAGAAGCAGAGGGAGAGGAAGGCGACTTCAGATGTCACGGAGCCCATAGCCAATGTTCTCGGCAAGACACTGCGTGAATCTCGACGTGTCATTGTACACGCAACGAGGTGTCTGTATGTGCGCGTTGTCACAGTGTTGATTTGCGGTTATGAGGCCACAGTAAAACTGCAGTCAGCGGGGAGATGAGATCCCCGCGTGTGGGTTGCCAGGCTCTCAAAGGAGTGAGAGAAAGGAAAAGGGAAAGGGAAAGAAAGGAGAACGAGAAGAAGGAGAGAGGGAAAAAGACGGAAAGAAAGGCAGAAGAAACGAGAAAAGGAAATTATGTGTGTTTGAAACAAAAGCTTGCCAGACACACCTCTCAACATCACAGGGAAGTGTTGCACGCAACGTATACCACGGACGTGTGTAAGAGAAGGTGGAAAGGGAGGAACAACCTAACGCAACGCCCCTGCCTGGGAAGAGCAGCACGAGTACGCTTTGCAGAGCATTGTTCACACAATACGTTTCAAAGAAAAGGGGGGGCGAATTGATTTGCTGACAGTAGGGGGGGAGGAGGGGGGAACAAGAGGGGGGGGGGCCAAAAAAAGAGCGAAAGAAGAAAAAACAAGCGCGAGCAACATAAATGTTTTTATTATCAACTGACGCGCTTTGCTCACCTCTACAAGAGAACGATGGAGAGGGAAGGGGGCGAAATGTGGCTGCGTGCACCCTCTCCATGTCTTTTTCCTGCTGGTATTTGGCTTGCACGAGTGTCTGAAAGAGCCTTTTCACGATCCAGTCCAGCGTAAAAAAAAAAACAAGAGCCAATGAAGCCTTACAGCTTTGTCGGCGAGAGAGACACGCACAGGTGAGAGTGGACATTGTTGCTTTCTCTTCGTTCATGAGAGCCCAGAGCGCCTCCAAATGGGAAGCGGCACGACGACGAGGAGAAACGGGAGGATTAGGATTGCGGGTCGCACGAGGTGGAAGGCTAACTTTTGTGTCTTTTTGCTTGTCTTGGCATGCTTTGTTTCTTTTTACTTGCTCTCATTTGATTTGCTGTCGAAGGGACTTTGAAAGGAAAGTGAGGGAAAGAAGGGACGGTGTTGCGGCGGAAGCGTGTTGGAGCGTGCCCGCGAGGATGCGGTTGGCCATGTTGGGGTGAACGACACGTCAGGCGCGACAGGCCCGCGCAGCCGTCCAGGACACGCAAATACGCGCTCACAAAAATAAGGTGAAAGAAAAGGAGGAACGAATCAGAGAAGTGACAGAACAATGGCTTCTGGTTCCTGTTCGAGAACAAACAAAGAGAAATGGGGCGACAACAACAGCATGGAAACAAACGGAAAAAAAGGAAGTAGAGATAGCTCCACGATGCCTGCCAAAGTGATAAGCGAGGGCCAGCAGGGAAAAAAAACACTGATACGATTAATGTGAAAAGAGAGCACGGCAGTGCACGGCATTTGGTGTTGACGGGGAACTACAAAAAAAAATGAGACTGAAGAGCCAGTTTTCAAATTTGTTGCCGGGCAGCTGTGCAGCTTCTCGGGTTTACCTCCTCTCTCCTCTTTTGGTATTTTCAGTTTATCTTACTTTTTTTGCTGGTGTTGGAAAGAAAAGGAGAGAGAGAGAGAAGGGCGGGCCCACATATCCACTTTAGTTGGGGCTGAAAGCGGCCTCGTCGGCCGAGTCGCTGTGCTCGAGCGTGGCTTCAGGGTTGACCTCCCGCTTGCGGGGATTCTCATCGCCAGCACTGGGCATGGAGTTGGTCTGCTGTGCGGCTTCCTCCTGGAGTGCGTCGTGCCGAGCGGCGGCTTCGGCTTCGGCGGCCTCCTCCTCGTCCAGAGCAGCCCTGGCGCGCTTCTCGGCGGCGTAGCGCAGTAGGTGCTCGCGGGTGAGGGCGGCGCAGATGGTGCCGACCACGCACACGCACGTCACCATCGTCATGACGTAGATGCACGAGGACTTCTTGATCTCGTCATCGCCAATCATGGCGGAGGAGATGGAGAGCATGATGAGGGAGACCACGTTGGCGCCCATCATGAGCAGCACGCCGGGCACGGACTCCATCAGAGGGTACGTCAGCTCCATGGCGAACTCGAAGGCAATCGGACCGGCCGTGTTCTGGAAGACACCAGCGAAGATGAAGAAGAACATGCACAGGCCCGTCATGGTTGGGGTGTTGGGGGTGACCTCCTTCATGATGACGATCAGGCACAGGCAGCAGATCACGGCACCACCGAGGCAGATGGTGAGCGGCCACTTGTAGTGGCGATTCTTGTCCACCCAGAGACCGACAAAGTACGAGAGAATGGTGCCGACAATGTAGTTGAGCGCACCCGCGATACCGGCGAGCTCGGCAGAGAGACCGAACGGCTCGAGAATCTGGGCGAGCACAGAAGAGCAGCACCACACGCTGCCGAGGCCAATACTAATAGCGCCCAGCAGAAGCACAAAGTCGATGCGCTTCATCAGCAGAAACACGGTGCGGCCCACCTCGATGAACGGCACAATCTCGTGGTGAGTCATGAAGCGCTTGCAGCAGCTCTTCTGCGCTGCTGCCTCTTCGGGGTGCTCACCGAGTTCGTAGGACGTCGCTGTTGGTTCGGTCAGCGCGCCGGTCGGCACAACGGGGGCCTTGCCGGGCTTGCTCACGGAGACGTCGCCTGAGGCGCTGACGCTGCCTTCGCGCTCAAGATCGCGCAGAGGCTCGCCCTCCTCCGCCTCGCTGAGCTCGGCCACGGAAGAGCCGCGGGCCGTCTCGTTCAGGAGCTCGCGCGTCGGGGCACGGAACTTGGGAGGGCGAATGAAGATCGCCATGAGGGCGAGGACGATGCAGCAGTAGCCCATCTCAATACCGAAGAGGATGTAGAACTGGTTCGCGTTGGGGCCCTTGACGATCAGTGGCGGGATGAGCATGGCCACGGCGATACCGAGGGAGTTGGCGGTGGCCATCGCAGACGTCGCGAAAGCACGGCGGCGCGGTGGGAAGTAGTGCGCCGCGATCAGCGGGGGCGTGGACAGAATGAACAGCTGGGCCAGTGAGTTGATCACCTGAGCGAAGATGAGCACGGGGTAGGTGCGCACCTGAAGGCCAGGGGCGAATTTGAGGATGGCACCGAGGGCGTTCAGCGAGCCGCCGATCAGCACACCTGGGCGCACGCCCCAGCGTTCGAAGGTCGTGCACGTGAAGAGCGCACCAGCCGCGAAGATGATCATGTAAATGGTGGAGAACATGTTCAGCTGATTGGTGGTCAGGTTGAAGAAGTCGCGGGACGCCGCGTAGATGGAGCCATAGGAAATCCACTGAATCGAGTTGGAGCTGGTGAAGCAGCAGAACAGGACGAGCACGAGCCAGCGGCGGGGGTCGCCACGTTCTTCAGTGAGATCCATTTTTGGGGGGGTTGAGGGGTGTGTTGGGGGGAGTGGGTGGATTGTTACCTTTTTTTTTTGCTATTGTGAATGATTTTGTACTATATTTTGGTTGACAGTAAAGTGACTGAGAACGAGTGAGGTAAAGGAAAGTGAATGTCCTTATTTATGAAACAATTTAAAACGGAAATTATGTGACAAAGAGCAATGCACGGAACAAGAGAAACGCGAGCGAAGCTAACTTGTTACACTGCACTTTGGATTTAAGAGGGTTGAATTAAAGAAAAAAGATTCTCCTTGTAATTATTTCAGATAATATTTCAAAACTTCACGGATGATGAACAAGAAGTAGATAAGCAAGTCACGCGCGGTGGAGTGGTACATGTAAGAAATAGGGAAGGACAAGGATGAGACGAGGAGAACGATGTAGAGAGTGAGGGTCGCGGCGCCATTGTGAGCAGCAGCTAGAGGTAGTTGGCACTGTGCCTTGCATGCGAACGCAACCTGTCGACGTCAAATCAAGAAGCCACGTGTGGTGTTGCATGAAGCATAGCACTTGTGGGCGTCATTATTGACAATATATTCTTTGCTTGACTGATTCACATTTTCGTACTGCTTATGGTCTACACGACGCATTCGCTTTTTACATCCAAAAAACATCACACACCTGTGAGTCACTGAAACGAAATCTCGCCACGCAGTTTCGTGACACGCACCTGGTAGCTTCGCGGTGCGCGCACTACTAACGAGGCTGACAGCCAATCATCCACAAACACACACAAACACCTGCAGAGGCGCAGCGACGGCGTCAGACTGGGGCGACATAAAATGCTATCATTAACTCTCAAAGTCTGTGATGTTACAAGTCAATCATCATGTGTCCGCGCACTGGCTCTGCATCTCGCACATTGGGCATCGGGTGATGTGTAATGCATGGTATGTTGCGGTCCCATCATGGCCTCGACGAGGCGTAGAGCGCACACAGGATATGCATAACGGGTCACGCGCGTGCCGTTGCGGCGGAGCGTCAAGACGGGCGCCACGGTGGACGCGTCGCCGAGCTGCACACCACCAGCACGCGCTCCCTTGTTCTGTGGTCCCCTGCAGCACCGCCCGAGCACACGCGCATGCACCACGAGGGGCACACACGCGCGGCCGGTGGACGGGCTTGACTCGAGGCTGTACGCCCGCGGAGAGAGCGCCCTCGAGGTGACAGGACCAGCTGGCGCGCCACACAACAGCACAACAACAGCACAACAACAACACAGCACTTCAGCGGGCGGTGCGCTGCGGACCACAATCAGACGGGGCAAAGATTGGTTTCACGTACATGTGCACCGCATGCGTCCCCGGTGAGGAGAAGCACAGCGCGGGCGGTATCAATGTCCATCTGCGACGGCGTTACATCGGCCTAGGTGTCGATCATGCTCGTGGTCCGGGTCAGCGTACCACCACAGTCATCAGTCATGACAGTTGGTGACTCATTCACTTTTCCTATATCTTTTCTGTTTGTTTCCGTACGCTATTGGTGCAACTATTGTGTTGTGTCGTATGACACCGTCAAAGGAATGAAAGAGTAGAAGATAAAAGCGAGACACAGTTGGAAGGAGAAAAGGAGTGAAACGAGCGAAGGTCGGGGGGGGACTGACTATTCCTGTCCATGTCGCATTTAACTGAGTAATATGTATTGGCGCTGCGGTCATCAAAACAATATACAAAAAGAAGTTTGTGATGAAGTCACTGCCACAAATGGAAACGTTCTTTTTTTTCTTTTTTTGTGTGTTTGTTTGCTTTTGTTGTGGTTATTGCTGCTGCCGTGACTGAGTTCGCACGTGCGGCCCAACGCATCCATGCGCTTGACTGTGCGCTAGTACACCAAAAAATCAGCTCGGCCTGCGTATCGAAATGCAAACTGGATGCCCAGTTGCGTGGGTTCCGAAAACGCCACCAGTGACTGCGCAATCTCGTGACCGTAGCAGACGCGGCGTCGTGCGACCTCCACCATCGCAAACGTCAGGCCCCGCCCACGCCATGGCTCACTGACCCACATGAGCTGAACGGCGCAGAAGGATGTTCCCGTGCACCATGTGTCTCCCACGGCGACCGTCGACGGACTCGAAGGCGTCACTTTCGAGCTGTCAGGCGCGGCGCAATGCGCACGGTATGCGTGGTGCCGCTCGTGGGCCAGGACAAGGCCCGCGACCCTCCACGCTGGCTGCGTGTGAGTGCCCTCCGACCTTCGTGGCAGCACGAGCACAGCCACGACCAGCGTGTTTGGTGGAATCAAATCCACCGATCCCAAATCCGCACGCACCGCCTGCAGTGTCGCTGAGAGGCGTCTCGCGAGGGGCCGTGAGCAGGGAGTCGCGGGTGATGTGGTGGCGCCACTGCGGCCGCCATCACCGCGTGCGGATGGTGTGTCAAGCAGCTGAGGCAAGGTCAGAAGAGCAAAGATATCCTTGTCGCCGCTGTGTCGCAGGCTGGGGATGCCACAGACACTCAATGGTGCCACGGCGTCACGCGTGAGAAACTCGACGAGAGCGGGTGGCGTGAAAACCTGTTTCAAAATGTTTTGAGGCGGCGACGACCACGCGCGTGGGAGTACCCTCTCCGAGGAGGCATCTGATCGTGGGCCTTTTTGACGCCGCACTGTAGCACTTACCTTGGCGAGGACGGAAGGGCCCTGTGCATTCGACCTCACGCGTGTTGAACGTGTGAGCGGACAGAGGCGCCTCTGCTTTGGTGCACTGTGTGGTGCCTTCATTGCAGCTGCTGGTGAGCGCATCGCGTCAAGGTGAGGCGACGACGGCGACTCTTCTAAATGCCCGTCTGTCGGACTGCACTGTAAATAAGCAAGAGTGAGAGAGGGGGAAAGACAATAGCAAGAAGAGGAGGACACAAGGTGAGAAAAGCAAGACTGGGGAGGCACGGCGTCAACGTTGGGTGGCAGTGTGTGGCGTACATGCGCGCTTCTCTGTTTTGGTCCGTTGCGCGCGATGCAAGGCACTGCCCTTTCATCCCAACTATCACTCTTGGAGCAAGTCGCGTGTTGGGCGGATGCCGTCGTTTCTCGTGTGGCACGTGATTCGAGAATCAACAAAAGAAAAAGAAAAAGCGGAGAATAGAGTGATAAGCAGGGAAAGAACCAAAAGAGAAAAAAAGGTAAAAACAAAGCAAAAGCAAAGTGTGGTTCTGTTTCGTCATCGCGGTTGGTGGGGGAATGGAACACGACGGACATGCTGTTCGTCTGCCACCACCACTTTCGTGTGCACAGGAGTGCAAGGTGCCACCGCCGCCGAATGTGGGGCGGCGCGCGGAGCGAAATGGTTGGCTTTCTGTCCTTTGTATGCGCTGGCTGGCGACGGCGCGGGTGGATTCGTCATTGGTGATGTCCCACGCCGCGAGCCACTGCGCGCAAGTGCACGCAGCTGCAGCTTCTCGACTTCTGTGTTCATGGCGAAACGGCAACCAGGTGGTGGTGGTACGGCCGGCGTGTCTGGGTCACGGCGCTGTCGAATGGCGTTCAAGGGCATCTGTGATTGCGATGGGGATGTGAGTGTGGTGGGTGGCTGTTTCCCACCCGATTTTGCTGCGCGTTGGGGCCTAGCGTCAGTGACCGCTTGGGCCAGTGAGGATTTGCCACGCACAGCGCGTCCTGACGCCCTGCGTAGCATACAGTGGTGCATGTCGAGTAGCAATACCTGTGGGGGATAGAGCAAAGAGAAAGGGGAGAGAGAGAGAAGAGACGGAGAGACTGAGAGCAGTTGATGATGCGAGTGAACGAATCAAAGTCAAAGTGGCACGCTAGAGAACTTGGAAAGGGGGGGGAAGGAAAACCTCACATCAGACGCATCTCACAACGGTTCCACGAGCTTTGTACGGGCATTGCAAGTGTCAACGTAAACAGCCGAGGCTAGTTCCAAGCACAAACAAGCACAGAGACACACTACTGTAAAGCAAACAGTGAACATGCCTACGAGGAGTTTTTGTTTGTTTGTTTCTTTCCCACGTGCGGGTGGACGTGAACACTGGGGTGTAAATGGCGGGTGAAGGCACACAACAATGCAAACAGGAAGCACAAACACACACAAAAGGAAAAAAAGACACCTAACGCACCTGGCGGACAAACACACATCACGCACCATTCGGCGTCCAGCCGCGCTCTGGGGCGGGCTGGAGGACGGGTGTGTGCAGCGTCGACGGGAGCAAGCCCGGGGTTGAGCGCTGCGACGGCTTGGTGCGCAGCTGCTGCAGCTGAGGAAAGTACATCACCTTGAGCTCCTTCACGAGGTGGGCGACCTCCTCGTCGCGGTGCGGGTGGGACTCGGGCGCCTCGAGGGGCTCCTCGCCGCAAATCGGGCAAAGACGGTCGGCCAGCGGCACACCCTGCACGGCGGGCGGGGTCGGGGCACAGCGACCACAAACCACCGCGCCGCAGCACCACATGGTGAGCGTGACAGGCGGCAGGCGATGGCACTGTTCGCACACAAAGCCGCTGAGCTTGCCCGACACGGCCAGGACGCCACTCTCAATCAGCTCGTTCACCTCCGCCACGTCGTCGAACCGGACAGCGGGGACAGTGCGGAAGGAAGACTCCAGCCGCGTCGCCTTGCGGGCCTGTGTGGAGCGGCGGCGCACAGAGGAGCCGGCGGAGACACCTTCAGACAGACGCACGAGCCGCCCGCTCTGCTGCTGTTTGGGGGTTTCCTCGATCACGGCCTCGGTGGCGAGGCTGCGAAGGCGCTCCGCGTCCACCGCCAGCGTCGCCAGGGAGTCGCGACTCGTCAGCACGAGGAGTCGGTTCCGCTGCAGGAGATCTTGCTGGACATCGAACCAGTGCTCGGCAAGCTCACCAATAGGCACCACCTGTAGCGTTTCGGCTGGGAAGCCATCACTGTAGTAGACCAGCACCGCCGTGAAGGACAGGGCAGACATCTGCGACAGCGTCTCGCGCGCTGATTCACTGGCGTCTCGTTGCAACTCGCGCAGGCAGATGCGGACCACCGCGCTCCCGCTGAGGCGCAGCACGCTCGCGTCCGTGGGTCGGCCGTTGGCTTGCTCTTGCGTCTCGCGCCGCGCGGCCACGACGAGCGAGTAGAGAGAGATGACGCGCGGTGGGGCGACCGGCCCACGAGCAAGCAGGACCACGAATTCCATGATCACTTTCTTGCGGTGCTTGTTTCTGTTCTTCGAACAATCAACGCGTGACAAGACATATTAGCGAGCATGTGAGTGTGCGAGAGAGGGGAAAAGAGGGGTAGAGGGAGGAGGGAGGGAAGGAGGTTTGTGCGAGTTGAGGGAATTGTTTTATTTCAAGGGAATGTAGTGTTGGTATGGTCCTCATGTCTTTTTCTTTTCATCTCGCTTTCGTTTTCTTCTTCGCATGAGTAAGCACAACGAACACTGGAAACAAAAAAAAATTATGCAATCTGTTGTCAAGAGATGTACAACGGGAGTTTGATTTCTTTCGTTTTTTTTCTCTCTCTCGGAGGGATAAGCTCGTTGTTTTGCATGTCCCTTGTGCGGAGAAGAAAAGAGGGAACAATGTGTGGCGGCGGCTACTGCGGAGAGGAGGCTGAGTCCCACGCTGACACAAGGCGCTGTGCGAGAAAAGGTGGTGCCGCCTCATCGGCGTAGTACTGTTCTGCCATGCGGAAGCCGTTGTGCGGCACTCTCGGGGTGGCCTCGACAGGGGTTGGCATCCCTTTTTGAACCCACCGCGGGTTTACAAGTCGGGACGGAGGTCGTCGTTGGTCGAGCGGAGTCCGTCCTACCGCTTGAGGAGAGGTGCACTGACTCTTCAAGTCTTCTCGAATCAGGAGTAGCTGACGCACCATGTTGGCCGGAAGACGTGGCCGACCAGCCGTATGCGCGGCGAGAACGGTGTTGACCTCCTCAAGGCGACTCGCCGCACGTGACGGGGTAGCTTGATGGTCAGAGACGTGCGTCGGCAAAGGGTCCCGAGGCACGTCGCGCAAGGTCTCTGGAGGCTCTTGGTCACGCCGTGGGCTCTGCGTCGGCTGCAGCCACGACGAAGAGGCCAATTCATGTTCGCTTCGGTCTTGACTTTCTAAGCACGCCTCAAGGTCTAGTACGCGTGCGTGGAGGCGCTGAATCAGGTCGCGCTGCAGCAGCACATGCTCGAGCAGCTCCTCACGCGACGCTGCACTCAATCTATTTGTGAAAAGCTGCGCTGCATCGCCGTCCATTCTTCTTTTCAGGCGAGTGGGGACGGAAACAGGCGAAGAGAGCGGTAATAATTCAGCTTCAACCCTCAGAAGGAGGTGTTGCGTTGTGCGCAGGAAGGGAGAAATAGAAGGGGAAACGGAAGGCGGGTGGATGAGAAGTTGGAAGAGTCGGCCCTCTTCGCATGCCACATGGTTTCGCTCGCTTGCGAGAGAGAGAGACTCGCATATCACAACGAAGCGGAGGGAGTGGGACAGCGAGGTGCAAGACAACCGTGGTGCAACTGTGTGGGTGGAGAGTTCGAGTTGCACCACACAAAGAAAGATTGGGGATGCCCGCTGCTTAGGAACAATCACCGAGGTTGTGGGGGATGTAAGCTTGCTTTCATATGGAGATGCTGATTTTGTCGCATTTTCGTATTGCGGATGTCGTTGTTACTGTTTTTTTTTAATCGTACGAGTAGTTAGCATTGCGTTGCGAAGTGAGGTCATTTACTTTTCAAATAACGGTGACCCTTTTGTTGTTATTGTTAACAGTGATTACTGGTGAATAGTGTTCAGGCATTCCCGTTAAAGGCGAGGTGTCTTCACCAGGCGTTGGTTTGATTGCGCTGCGCCGCCAAACGCGCGACCGCTTCGCCGCCAGACACCTTTACCTTGCCTGCAGCTGCCGTGGGTGCAAGAACACGCTCACGCCGCACAACGGGTGCGCGGGACGTCTTCACAACGCTCTCCGGGGCCTCCGTCACAACGTCCTTCGCATCGTCCTCTATCGCGACGCGGGCGACACGCTCCACCTTGGATTCACGTGTCACCTGTGTGGCTGTGACACCGTTGCTGTCTGGTGCTGTCGTCACCGTCGGCAAAGACGTGGCCTCGATCCGCTCAGCCGTGTCCGCCTCCGCGGCGACTTCCTCACGGGCGCGCTTCTGACGCGCCACGAGCTCCTCTGCTTTCGGCACGGGCTGGCCATCGATGAGCTCGAGCTGGGTGAAGAGGTGTGGAAGAGAGCGCAGGAGGGTGATGGGGACCGCGTGAAGGGGTGCGCCAGCCGCGGGTGCGGCGCTGAAGCCTTCTGTCTGATCACGCTCTTGGTAGTGCGCGACGAGTGGGTTGCCACGCAGATTCAGCTGCTTCAGGTACCGGCAGCGACGCAGCGTCGCCAGCACGTCGAGTTGGTTGTGCGTGACGTCCAGAATCTTCAGCGAGCGGCAGATGACGCCGTCCGGCTGGAACGACGGCAAGTCATTCTTGGCGAGGCGCAGCTCCGTCGTCATCGGCAAAAACCAACGCAGCGGCAACGAGGACAGGTCGCACTCACTGAGGGACAGCTTCTTCAGCTGCGGCAGCTTCTCAAAGACGGAGAGTGGATGTGCGGAGGCAATCAGCTGCCTGACCTCCGGGTCTGCTGGCGCGGCGATCATGTCCTTGTGTGCATTCTCGGCGTCGGCTGCATTGCCGTCTGACGCGTCCACCTCCTCCATGCTGTCAGCGGTCTTTGCCTTGGAAGATGCGGTCGGCTTGGACAGTGACTCGCTAAACACTGGCGCCGTGTACAACTGGCAAAGGCCGGGGTTGCGCGAGAGGACGATCGTGTCGCACACCTCCAGTGAAGCGAGGGCATTGTAGTTCGCGACCGCGCATTCGGACGCGGCGGTGAACGGCACGTACGGCGCAAGCTCTGATGCCTGCTCCACCGCGACGGGCGACTGGAGCTGAAGCCGATTGTCATTGGCAATGAGGGCCCGCAGCGTGGACCGGCACACTCCCAAGCCTCGCAGCGACGCCAGGCCGCAGTTGGCGATCGAAAGAACAACGAGGCGCGTGCAGGAGAGCGACTCCAGCGACGTCAGAGAGGTGTTGCCAGCGAGGGACAAGTTGGTCAAGTGGGGCAGCGTGCCGAGCGGGGACAGGTCAGAGATGGCATTCTGCGAGAGGTCGAGCTTCTGCACCTGGCCGAGAATGGTGCCGAGCTGCGGTGGGAGAACCGTGATGGACTTGTTTCGCAGCTGGAGTTGCCGCGCACGATCCACGTCAATGTCGAGAGAGATGAGGTTGAAAAACTGCTTGACAGCGTTCACGCTTGTCGCATTGGTCGTTGGACCCTTCGCCGACTTCACTGTGCCCGTCTTGGGCTTGTGTTGCTGTGGAGGCATCTTGCCAGAGATCTCTGCGTGTGTGTGAGAAAGTGAAAAGCAAACGTGACCACACGAAGCGGGAGCGGTAGAACAGGAGACAAGGAAGGGAGCAGAAAAAGATGATGAGATGTGAGAAGAAACATGGAACTGGGTGGACCTGATGGTTCGCGTTCGAGACAGGGACCACGCACACGGCCACGAAGAAGGCCATCTCCAACCAGAACGCAAAAAACAGCCTTTTCGGGCACACCCGTCTGAACAGATCAAGGGACGGCGAGAAAAGAGGGCAGGGAAAGACACCGTCCTTTGTCTTTTTTACTTGGTTCGACTCTCTTCTTACGAGAGAAAAGGAGAGAGAGGGGGGGGGTCCAGCACGACGTGTTGGTGTCTTTATATTGTGTCTGTGTGTGAGTGTCAAACTTGGATTGTACGAAAGCAAACAGTTCGCCGTGTGGGACGGCTTTTCCCCAAAATGGTGGAATAGAAAAGAAAGAGAAAAAACAAGACAGAAGATAAAAAGTAAAACTACGACGGGCATGGTGCGTGTCGACAACGACGCTGTTCCTGCGCACCAATGTTCCCGCCCGTCCTGAATGCTTTCCTTTTTTTTTTTCCACGTGCATTTTATCCAGTTGACTACAGCACAAGAGAGCGGCCATCGTGGACGACACCTGGAACGTTTTCGGGGTTCTTGCGGTGATCCGCGATGACGAAGGCGCTGACAAGAACAATGGCGAGGATGTACGCATGGTAGCGCTTCATTGTCTCAAGCATAATGTGGCCTGTCCGAAGGTACTTCTCATTAGGATTACGGGACGTGATATACTTGGTCATGCGGTGGAACGCCTCCTGCGAGAAGCCACCGTTGAGCGCAACACGCGACGCGCGGATCATTGTGTTGAGAGCGAAAAAGAGAACGTAAGAACGAATGAACTACGAGAGGGGGGGAGGAGAGGGGAGAGGGTAGGGGTAGGGGTGGTAAGAACGGGATCAGGACAGGTATGAATGTTCACATACGACCGTGATGGACACGGGAGCCTGCGAAAAAAAAATGTCAAATCATGGTTTGCGGTCACAAAGCGTTACCAGCGAACAGGCTGCAAATACACACAAGCGCGTGTGTATTTGTAGTTGTGTGTGTATACGTGTGTGGATGGGTCATACTTGTGTCCTTGTCGTGCACGCTAGCACGCACGATTGACGCGTTTCTTTTCTTTTCTTTTTTCGGATGCGTCACCAGAAGGTAGCGACCGAGCAAGTAGAGGTACAATGTTATCACAACGCTCTTGCATGACGTTGTGCCCTCCCCGCCCTCTGCGTCTCCACAACCACACGCACACAGTGTGCGAAACAAATGGAGAAGGGGAGGGGGGGAAGTGAGAACAGTGACAGGAATAGGCATTGCTGAGGTATCCCCTTGTGAGTGAAAATCAACTCAGAACGCACACTATGCCACTTCACTTTCCGCTGAAAACAACAATGGGGGAAAAAGAAAGTCTGCCATCCGATGTGCCACAGGTAGATAGAAAAGCAAGACAGAGAAAAAAAACAGAGCACGAGGGAAATGGAAACAAACGAAGCAAAGCAAAGCATTGCCCCCAGAGAGAGAAAAAAAAGGAAGTATTGAAAATCCACATGGGTTGACTGCACATGAGACGGTAATCAGGTGCATGCAGTGAAGGAAGGAAAAAAAACAAGAAAAGGAACAATGGAAATCGTACATATGATCATACAACAAATCTAATACAGGCTTCATCTGATGGGGACGGAGCATCCTGTGTGAGCTCACTAGCGCCGGGGCCAAGCGGGTTGCCCATCAGAACCAGGTTGGAGGGCACGACCGGATTTCGCCCCTGCTGCTGCGCCTGGATCACCTTGTCGGCGAACTCAGCGGCAACGTCAACGCCCGATTCGTCAACGTCACACCACGAAATGTCGAGCATGGACAGGACGCGGGTTTCGTAGTGCACCAGCAGCAGGCTGCGCAGGATCTCAAGCAGACCACTCACACCCAGACTCTGATTCTCACTCACGCTGATGAACGTGAGGGATGGGAAGAGTGGCCTCGTCGGGGGCTCGAACGGCGCGAAGTCCTCCGATGGGCGCAGTGCGACGCGTCCAGCAAGCGTTGAAAGGGCGCTCTGACCGCCGCCGCTCCCACGGACAGACGAGCGGCGGGACTGCTTGCGTGACGACGGTGTGGTTGCGGTGAGCTGCTTCGCATCGTAGGGGAACAAGTAGAACAGGAGGCCGGCAATCGTGCGGGCGTCCATATTCATGTTGTTCAGGTAGAGCTGCTCGAGGTTGGGGAGGACAGAGCGGCGCTCGTTGACTTCGGAGATGGCCGCCAGCATTGCACCAAAGCCCTCGTCTGCGACGTAGTTGCCGTCCAGCCGCAATGACGTCACCCACTGTAACTCCACCAGATGGGTGGCTGTGAGGAGGCGACCGAGCGCGTACGGCGCGGCGCGCTCAAAGTAGCAGTTGCTGAGGTTCAGCTCGACCTGCGCGGGATCCTCGTCGTGCTGGCACGTGAGTCGATTGGGCAAGTCCTGCAGGAGACGGCGAGAGGCGCCATCCTTGGTGACCCCGTCGCGGCGCACCTCCTCAAACCACCACTGCCAGTCCATCTTGCCAGACGCGGCGGTCGGGCTCGGCTCAAGCCGAAACAGCTGTGGTGCGCTCGACGTCGTCGTCGCAAAGGACTCCATCATCGCCAGCTGGTCAATCCACGCACGGGATGGTGAGCGGGCCTCCTCGTTGCCATCCACACCGGATTGGTTGACGGTGGTATCCCCTTGCGGCGTGTGCGCGCTTGGAGTGTCGGCACATGCTGATCCCGCTGCCTGGTCTACCTCTTTGAGAGGCGAGCTGTTGTGCGACTCAACCGGTTCCGGCCCAGACGAGCCCTCCTCCTGTGGTACTGGAATCGCCAAGGAGTCGCTTCGTCGGCTGGACGCCGTAGCAGACGTTCGATCATGGTGGTGGTGGTTGTCCTTTGATTTGCTCCCCTTCTCCCCTTTCGCGCCGGCACCTGACGTGCCCTTCTTCGCGTCCTTGGTGTCACGACTCTCACCACAGCCCATTGCTGCTTGTGTGCTGGACGGTGTGAAACGGAAACTGTCTCTTTGACTTCTTGATCTTGCTGTGTGTGTGTGGGGGGGGGGGGGGGACGAGGTCGAGTACATGCAAGGAGGGTGATGGGGTAGGGAGAGTATGTACGGCGAAGGGCATAGATATGTGTTTACGTGGTGTGCGCGTGAGAAGGCATCCACACTGAACAGTACGTGAATCAGAAAGACTAGGCCTAGGATGCTGCAGAACCAGCCATCAGGCTGACCAGAGCCGGGATAGCTCAGCAGTAGTAAGAGAGGGGGGGCACAACGATGATGTTGTGTGTGTTCTTACATCTCTTTTTCTTTCTTGGCTTCAAGCAAACGATACTTGACGTATTCGCCTTTTCGTTCTTTTTTCGCATTTGGGAGGAGGAAGGGGAGGGTGCTCCTTCACCGTCGAGGTTGGATCACACAGAAGGAAAAATGAGGGAACAAGCAAATCGAGATGCTGTAGTGTACATTACATGTGAGCATGTGCAAACGGGCGCCCGTCAATCGTCAAGGTGTTCATGAACGTAATCGATCAGCCCCGCTTCGACCACGGAAGGTTGGAGGAACACGTCGTTGTCGCCATCAAGGCCGTGGCGAATGCACAGCATGGGGTGCCACAGTTCGTGGTGGCCATCACTGCCAAGCCCCTGAGGAGGCACCTCGCCCGCGAGGCGCGCCTTCAGAACAGGCAGCTCCTGCTTCGCACGCTTCTGGAAGCACGTGCCACACAGGTCATAGTCGAGACACACCGTGCACTTGAATCGCATCCCGTGCGCCATGTTGCGGCATCGATTGCAGTAGACGCCCATGTGCACATCGGCTTTGTTTGTGAGCACCACACCTGAGAAACGCGTCAGTGGCTGCACATTGGATGGGCCCCACACAAGCGGCAAGCTGAGGTCTGTGAAGCAGGGAGGGATGCGGACAAAGATGTGGTGCGGTGCGTGGTGGCCCAGCGCCTCGGCATCGGTGAAGCATGAGACGCACAGACTGCCGTCCTGCTGCGCGCAGTGGAGGCAACGGAAGTGTGCGGCATCGTCAACGCTGATGAGGGACTGGCACACTGTGCACGTGATGACGCGGGAGATGCCTCGCACATATCGCCGTGGTGTCATTGGGTCCAGTGCGATGAGGAGTGGCAGCGACGGGCGAATAAGCTGGCCGCAAAAGGTGAAGTCAGATATGCGCGCCAGCGTGCGCAGCGCATCGCGTATATTCGGAAGTGTGCTGGTGAGAAGCAGCCCGGACAGCTCCGCGCAGGAGGTGCTGGTCGCGCGCAGTGCCTTGGTGGCGATCTCCGTGAACGGGTTGTAGTGCTCGTACGACGTGTTGATGCGTGCCGTGAAACAAAACTGTGCGCCGCCGGATGCGGCAAACTGCTGCAGCGCCGTCACGACCTCGTCGCGCGTCGCCAGTTTGAGGTGCCCCCACCCGATCTTGCCTGCGCCACGTGTTGCTGCAGCAGTCGCGGTCGTCGTGTTGCCAGCACCGCTGACACCGGACGGAGAGGAAACGTCAGGAGTGAGATCTTCGTAGGTGACATCGGGAACGGAGACGATTGTGGCGCCAACCATGTTGTATGTTTTGAAATCGCGCCGCGCTGGCTGTGCGGCAACCACGCAAGGCAGTGAAGGGATGCTGAACTCCGTCGCGACCTCGCTCTCGAGGCCCTCTGCACCCGCCCACAGCGAGAGAATGTCCACCACCCCGCTCCGCCATACACCGAGTTGCCGCAGTAGGTGTTTGTAGGCCGTCAGCGCGGCAGCTTCGTCGCGGTCAACGTTGATGAACACAATCTGACCACGTTTGAGGGTGTTGGGGATCAGCGACAGCTTGGGGCGCCGCTCAGGCGGTGGCCTCTTTGCGGCTGGTCCGAGTGGGGTGTATTTTTCGAAGAAATTCACCCATGGGTCCGCGTCGACGACGGCCGCGAACCGCCCCGACAGGCCTGTTCTGGCTCGCAGATCCTGGAGAAACTGCGAGTTGAAAAGTTGCGTCTTGAGTGCCTCCATGCATTCTGGATACTGGGATGACCAAATGACGAAAATGGTTGGCCGCGATGAGGCGACGCAGGAGAGATCAACGGTTTGGCGCTTCACTGTCTCTTGAAAGAGTGAAAGGGGTGCAAAGCGGCGCGCGTCGTCGGCGTCGTCGCTGGTTTTCATCGTCAGCTCGTTGAAGTGGGCGCCGTAAAAGCGAGAGGCCGCCGCATCTGCGCTTGACTGTGTGGCCGCCGTCGCGGCAGCGTCCGCTGTGGCTCCTGGGCTCCCGCCATGGAGGCTTTCCTTGATGATCTGCTCCAGGCGATCCCGCGTCAGCTGCCGCCGCTCGAGCATCTTGCCAAGAATGCCGCACCGCATGGCCGCCTGTGCGATGCGCCAGTACCGATAGCTCTGTGTCCGTGCGGTCTTGACGAGTGGATGCAGCATGAGTGCCGGAACCGCGTCACCCTTGACGTGCCCAATGCGTACACATGAGCCCATGTCTTGCACATGGCGCAGACGAAAATCGCGGACAACGTGAAGAAAGGCGTCGCGTCTGCTGAACCCGACACGTCCGCAAATGAGGAGGGAATGCGACCGCGTGGGCGCTGAGCTCGAGGACGTGACGCACACTTCCTCCTGCTCCACCAGCTTCAAGTCATCCCTGGCAAAGAGTGGATTTTTTAGTTGCTTGAGGAGGTGAATGATAGAGCCCGCCCGCTCGTAATCCACCATGGTGGACCACGGCGTTGATGGCGAGCAGGGCGGCGCATCATCGGACATTTGTGCAGCTGATCGAGTGAAGTATGTGAAGCAGAGGTGGAAAGGGAAACGGTGATTGAGAGAAAGGAGAGCAGGAACAACGCACAGTGTGGTGTTGCAATGAGCGCGAGACTTGTGGGGGAAAGAGACACAGAAACAAGAACGTCGCAGTCGCGTGAAGCACAACGACCAGTACTCACGACACTCCATTCCCCTATAGAAGAGCCACGTGTGCGTGTGTGCGTATGCACGCATGTCCACGTGCGATCACGTTTGGTCAGTGGAATTGTCTCACAGAGTGCTTGATAGGACGGGATCACAGTAGTTTGCCTTTACGGCTTCCTGGTTCGGTTTCCTTGTTGCTTGCTTTGTTTGCTTGTTGTTTTGAGTGCCAGACGTGGAGATTGAAGGATACACGAAAACAGAGGGTGATTGAAGAACACGTCGCACACACACACAAGAAAAAAAAAAAGGCGCTCACAGAGATCAGAGAAGGGGGGAGGGGGGGAGAGTGCGAAGGAAAAATGGAGAAAAGCGAGGAAAGAAAAAAATGGAAACAGACAGGTAAGTATGATGCTATGCCCACTAAAAATCTTGGCGATAGCACCTGGGCAGAACTGGAAAAAGGGAAGCGAGTGACAACAACAACTAGATCATCGTGCGTAGCGCCAAGTGGAGACTCGGATGCCCACATCGGCGCATGTACGCACCTCGTACGGGGAACATAAATATATATATCACGCTCAGAGCTTGATGTAGTAGTAGGCGCTGGTGCCGTAGCCTTCCATCGTTTGGAGAACGAGGTCGCCGTCAAAGGCACGTGCGTACATGCGCGACATGGGCAATCCGTATCCGTACCCGGCTAATGGAGACTCCAAGTGCACGGCACTTTTCTTCTTTTCGTCCAGAGACAGGGCAGGCTTGTCAACGGAGGTGTACGAATATGCCATGGCCATTTCGAGGGCTTCCTTGGTCATGCCACCGCCCTCGTCGGAAATGCGAATGCAGGCGTGTTGGAGATCCTCGCGAACGTTGATGAGAACCGTCACAGGTGGCATGTTGTCGCACGAGACAATACCGATCTCGTTCTTCTCCATGTGAGCTTCTACGGTCGCGCGGAAGGCGTTCTTCATCAGCTCCACGACAATGTACTGAAGCGTCGTGCTCATGAAGGGGAAGTGCATCTTGCTGGAGTGTGTCGTGATGTACTTCACATCGGGAGCGTCGCCGTAGTAGTCGGTGCAAATCTGTTTGGCCTCCGACACCGCACCGCGCACCACATTCTCGAGGTTGATTTCCAGGTCCACCATTCCGACGCGGTTTTCGGCCGCAGTGTCAGGGGACATGTTGAGAAGCATGCGAGACAGAAAGTTGTAGTTGATCAGATTCAGATTGCATGCGTCCAGCGGCTCCTGAATGTCAGCCATGCCATCGTACGGCAAAATGTCCTTCTCGGTCAGCGAGATACCGCTCCACCGCTCACCGCTGTTCTTCAGGTTCACGAGCGCACGACGATGACGGCTGAGGTGCTCCTTCAACTCGAGCACACCCATGGCCATGGTTTGCAGCAGGTCGATCTCGCCGTGGCGTTCCTCAATGCGCTCGAGCAGGGCGGTAAATTCCTCCTCCTGCTTTTTCGTAAGAGGGATCTCCGAGCGTGCGATGGCGAGAAATGATTCCTCGAGTGTGTCACGGACAACGTGCATCGACGCCATCGCGTTCAAGCCGTTGGGAAGGGAGTCTAGCTCAGCGATGAACCGCGCCAGAATGACGGGCAGCCACTCGTGGCAGAAAATAAAGGCGTTGTAGGAGGGGTTGTTGTAAATGCGCAGGCTCTTGCGGATGCTCAATTTTTTCACGCGGCGGCTGGCGTACAACTTGATGAGCGACTGCGCAGACCTGTTGGCCTCCTTGCGCTCCATCGTTTGCTTCAGCTCAGCAACCTCCTGATTGAGAACACCATTGGACGGCGTAGACGCCGCACGAACGCTGGCCAGAACAGGAAACGCAGCCACGGCAGCCGCAGAAATCGGTCGCTGGAAAAGGCGCCGCATGACTACTACTACAACTACAAAAAGAGAGGAGACGCTACTTGTGCGGTACGGGATGGAAAAGAAGGCAGAGCAAAGAATTGTTTCCCGCAGACGTCTTGATGCGGGGGAGTGGTTCGCACACAGGTAGCAATCGATATACGCTAGGAAAACAACAAGATGATGAAAGAGGCAGGAAAATAGTAGAGAATGTGGCACTATTTCCTTAATTTGTTTTCGGGATATGTGCCTGTCTGTACTTGGTTGGTTTTGTGGGTCGTTTTGTGTGTCCAAAAAGTCAAATGTGTGCTCGACAATGAGAAAAGACAGAGAAAGGGAGGGGAAGACTCTGCAAAATGTGAAAAACAAAGAAAAACAAAGAAAGAGAGATGAAGAGGGAAAGAGGAAGTGAGAAAAAAAGCGAAACAGGTGAAATAACCGTTAAACTTCGCTTCTCGATGTCAGGCGGGGTCAGATAAGTCAGCGAAAGAAGGGAAGATGGGGATAGAGGCGAAGATGACGAAATGCGGAGTGGAAGAAACGCACCATTGATTTGTCTAATTTGGGGACAAAAATCTTTTGGGGTGTTGTGACGTTTCACGGGTCGCTGCGCCAGATCCACACGTGCGGCAATATGGCGCAGAGTTACGCGGTAAAAGAGCAAAGAAGGCAATCGGACAAGCTGCACGTCATCCTTCTTTGAGGTGCGTGTCGACACACGTACCTAAAAAGCCGCTGTGCGGAGACGCTGGTCGACAATTACCAATTGTGGAAGCCCAGGCGACAGTTTTTTTGAGCCAGATAAGTACGTATCAGTTGTGTTTCGTGAAAGTGCGCAACGTTGTCGACACATGTACACGGGACTCGCCATGAAAAAGAGTGCATTGTTCATCGCATCAAAAAGTGCACTGAAGAGGTTGAAAGAATGTGCATGTAGTCAAAATACAGGTACTCGAAAACGGGGGAGGGAGAAAGTGAGAGCACAAATCAACGCGTCTGAGGGGCACAAATCAACGGAAAACAAAACAAAACACAACGACGACAGCACAGACACTTTGTATGCGTGTGGGTTTGTAATCTACATTTCGTTACATATGACGAGCTTGAGCTTGGCGACTTCACATTTTCGCCTCAGTATGAAGTAGAAAGTACGCTCGTCTCCTTCTGGTAACATGGTCACGCCGATGCGGCTGCGGCGTATTTTTTCGCCTCCTCCAGCGCAGCACTCTTGGTCCACTGTCCATTGACCGGGTCGTCCTTGTAGATGACGATGACTTCGCGGTCCAGCTTCTTCAGCGCATCCTCAATGTCGCGGACGTCCTTCTCGAGCTCAGCTTTCTTTTTCGCGGTCTGGGCACTTGAGCTTGTGATTGGGAGCTTCGCGTATGCGCTATTTTTCGCATCGAGCCGCCGCTGCAGTTTCTGCAGCAGATCCAGACGCTCAGCCTCGGGGAGACGGTAAACGTATTGCGAATAGGCTTGTTGATGCCGGGCCTCACGCTGCGTTTCCAGTGCGCGGACAAACATCTGTTCCTGCTCAACCTCGCCCTTGACGCGTGTAAGGTAGGCAGGTGTTTTGCCAAAGTCCTTTCGATCCGTTGGAAGCTCAGGTTGATCTTTGCGGCGCTTCGGCACCATGTTGCTCATCTCAACAATATTTGACGTCACAAAGTCCTTGACCGAGCGCGGAACGGGTGCGAATTCACCGTCGTACAGATCTTGATCAACGGGGGGCATGCCATTCACACCACCGCGAGCGCCAGGCTGCCCGGACATGGCTCCATCGACGCCGCCGAGCCCGCGAGCCAGTGCATCACCAGCGTCGCCAGTGTGGTCCTCAAAACCGTCCGTGCCGTCCCCGCCCATTCCGCCATTGCGATTCATCACGGGTGGACGCTGTGGGCCATTCTGGTCCAGTGACTCCTTCGTGTAGATCTTTTCTTTGCGTTGAGGTGGAACGACATGCCGCACGCCTTCGCCGCGTTTCAAGAACTGCTTGGGGTCAACAGAGTCCGCGACGCTCGGGCCGATGATGGCGTCACGTTGCTTGAAAAAATGGCTGTTTGTGCCGTCGTACTCTTTCCCCCGTTCCCAAAAAGTCGAGTAGGCAGGCTTGGCCTGTTCACCCAAGTGCTTGTCGTACTCGCCAGTAAATTGCCGCGACTGGGAAGGGCCTGCGACATTCCCACCACCAGCTTGGCGCTGCGGAGGCAGAAGATTGTACACGTTCTCGCCACTCATTGCTGTGGGGTGAGCAGGTCGTCGTCTATAGCAACGATGAAGACACACAGAGACAAACTGACGTATTTGCCTTCTCGCTCCGCTGATCGGTGTGTGGGTAAGTGGAGGTAGAAATTAATGCAGGAAAAAGGGATGACAGGTAGACGGTCGCACTACACGTACGAGGAAGGGAATGCGAGGGTACCAACTGTATTTTCTGCCACTGGAGAGACTGGGTGGAGACCGCAGCACAAAGGGAAAGGCGGGAAAAGTCAGAGGGAGAGGAGGAGGAGGAAGAAGAGGAGCTTTATGGGAATGACCAACAACAACGAAGAAAACCACGAGAAAAAACAGAATACTGAGAATGTGCGATTTCCGCAACGGGGAATGCGGCTCTCGAACAGTATGTGGAAGACGCTGAAAATGGGACAAGAAGAACCTCACTTCCTTTTCCAGCTGAAGGAAAATTAAATACTGTGTTCTCCGATGATGACGATTTGTGCAAGTGCTGCAACTTGCTAATATTTGTTTGCTTCTGTGTGTATGTCGCTTGGCGGCACGATATAGAGACAAAGAAAAAAAAGAAGGACGACATCGTCTGCGAATGCCAAGTGCTACACAAACAAAAACGCAACAGTGCACGGTGAGAATGGGAGGCAGAGCTGAGTGTCGGACGACACCACACAACAGAGAGAGCGAGAGAGTAGTGTCGAACAACGGAAGCGGGCACATGGCGCACTATTGGGGAAACTTCCCTCTGCGGTGGCGATCCGCACGAACCGCATCGAACCTTCCGCGACGACTCACTGCCCTACCATTCACTGCAGGCGACTGTGGTGCGGGAAGTAGATCTAAAGCAGTGGGAAAAGGTGAATGATGCAAAAGACCGAGATCGCATTCTGCTTCCAGTTGTGTTACTATGGCGCGCAGGAAATCTGGGTCTGCCTTATCGAAGCGTCGCATCATTTCGAACACCACCTCGGGCTGTACGACGAGGCCAGTTTCAGCGAAACACCGGAACACAGCACGAGCGAGCTCCGGTGAGGTGGATGTTTCCAGCAGGCTCTGTGTGGCAGCGTCGCAGAACAGGGGTGCTGTCTGGAACGTACCCTTGTACTGGTTAAAAACGTGCTGTTCTTCCGGGGTCAGAAGGGAGCTGTGGCCTACGGCATCAGTGCTACTACGCACAGAAGAGATGCTGACTTCGTGATACACTGTCGTTGGCGTGGTGTGAGAGAGGTGAGACAAGTCCAACACAGTTTCGGGTGCGATACGTGGGGTACTCACAGAGTTCAGCGCCGGTGGTGCCGTACGATACGGGACCAGTCTCAGGTGGGAACGTGCCACAATAGAGACATCGTCGTTCGCCACAAAATCGAGGTCTGTCTCCATCTCATCAGCGCTGTAGCCTTCGAGAAACGCCACAGCAGATGCTAAAATACCTGCGAGTGTTGTTGTCTCGGTTCTAAAGGAGAGAAAAGCTAGTGGGGCGTAAACAAGCTTGGCGACCGAGTCCTGGCCATTTATGGGGGCCGTCAGCTGCGAACCTTGCAGCAACGACAGCGCACGGCGTGAAGCGCCAAGCATCTGCAAAAACAGACTCTTGCAGTTTTTGTTTTGCATCGGGTGAAGGTTGGGGAAAGGGCGGGTGTTTGGGGGGTTGTGTGGGTGTGTTTTGCGTTCGGGCGGAGCGTCGGGGCATCGGGTGGTTGGGCTCCGCATCCCGGGGCCGGCCCTAGAGACGACACGCCCCACGCCCGCCAATCACCCCCACACCCCCTTCCCCCCGGGGCCCACCCAGCACAAAAGCACCACCACCACGCCACACCACGCACCCGCACTTTCTTTTCTTCCTTGCCTTCCCCCTCCCTCCGCGCCTTCTACTGCTCAATGCAACTACTGGTATATTTTTTTTAGAACACACTTTCTAGAAGAGAAGTGTCGTTTCCTTTTTTCTTTCTTTCTTTCAACGAACCGGTTAATCATCATTAAACAAAAAGCAAGGAGTAGCTGCCACCGGAAAAAAATTCCAAGCTGACAGGGCAGTGACATACGGCACAAAAGCGTTTCTCACCCCTCGCTCTCAGAGTTTTCGCGTTTGATTTCTCTTTTTTTCTTGTCAATCCTCGTCTGGCTTCTCTAAACGGCAGGTTCAAGGTTTGGAAAGCTGAACAGCATCAACGATTAAGTCAGAAATCACACTCCTGCTGAAGCACAGACAAAAAAAAAAAAGAACTGAAGAAACCGTTGCATCCATCGCCAGCTTCTGTGTGTGAACACCTCCGCAACCCATAATCTTGGCCACACAATACGTATAAAAAGCAACCAAAGCAGAGGAGCACACAGTGTCAATATGGAGCAAATGATTGTCACGCCGACTGCTGAGCGCAATCTCGAGAGCCTGCGCACCGCCCTACTCACTTCCAATGCTGTGCTGATCCAGGGTGAGATTGGCTGCGGCAAAAGTCTGTTTGTGCATCGACTTGCCGATGAGTGTGGCACACGAGAGACGATGCTGCAGGTCAACGTGGACGACACATTTGACAGCAAGGATCTTCTCGGAAAATTCACGGCCACCGAAACTCCCGGTGCCTTCGAGTGGATCGCAGGTCCGCTGACACAGGCCGTTGAAAAGGGGCTCTGGATTCTCATGGAGGACATCGATCTCGCCTCGTTCGACGTCTTCTCCGTGCTCCTGTCTCTCCTCGAGAACTCGACTCTGTTCATTTCGGACAAAAATCGTGTCATCACGGCTCACCCGAATTTCAAGCTCATCGCCACGCAGCAGTTGTACACCGCTGGCGACGCACTTCTGTCGCGGAAGGCAACCTCGTTTCCTTTTATGGAGTTGTGGGGCACCGTGATTATGCAGAACATGCCTGCCGCTGAGATGTGTGACATTGTGCGCGCCACCTATCAAAATGTGCCGGAGGAAACTGTTGCCCGCTTTTCCGACATTGCCGCCGCAGCGAACACGGGTGCGTACCGCCCCTTTTCACTCCGCACACTGCTCAAATGGGCAAAACGCGTGAATCGGCGTCTCTCGGGCTCCACGTCCGCACCGAACAACACAGCTGCTGGCGGTAAATCGTTCATCTCGTCCAGAATCCGTGAAATCATGCTCAAAGAGGCGTTCGACTGCTTTGTCGCACGCTTGGCACCTGGCGGCGAGCAGAACACCGCGCTGACACTCATTGCAGACGCGTGCGAGGTACCAGAGAACGTTGCGGAGCCGCTGGTGCTGGAGGACAAGGCAAACCAACAACTCACGTTTAATCAGTACACAATTGGCCGCGTTTCGTTGCCGTTGATTTCGTCCGTGTCCGGTGTCTCGCGCGATAGCCGTATTGCGTTTGCACCAACCCGGAATGCCATGTCGCTGCTCGAGAAGCTGGCCGCGGCGGTGGAGGGCCACGAGCACGTACTTCTCACCGGTGAGACAGGCGTGGGCAAAACGTTTATTGTGCAGTACTTGGCAGATCAGCTCGGCCAGAACCTCGTTGTACACAACCTCAATCAGCAGACGGACACGTCAGACTTCATGGGCGGGTGGAAGCCGGTCGATGTGGGTGTGATGGTGCGCGAACTGTACACGGCCTTCACTGACCTTTTTTCCCAGTGCTTCAACCCCGAGAAAAACGTCGCGTTTCTCACCGCGCTGCAGCAAACCGTCGGTGCTCGCCAGTGGGACAAGGCGTTGCGGCAAATGCTGAAAGGTTGTGCGTCGTTCCGCGTGAAGCACCAGTCCAAGCCGTTCGAGGACAGCGCCGCAGAGCAGTGGGTTTCTGTGGAGGAAAAGTGTGCCTCTACGCTTGACGTGCTCGACAAGACAAAATCGGGTTTTGCCTTCACCTTTGAAGAAGGGTCGCTCGTCAAGGCGTGGCGTGAAGGCTGGTGGATTCTACTCGATGAGGTGAACCTCGCCACGAATGAAATTCTCGAGCGCGTTTCGTCCGTGCTCGGCGACGTCGACAAGCTTTTCCTCACTGACAAGGCCGACGCGGAACCCATTCCTCGCCACCCCAACTTTCACGTCTTTGCAAACATGAATCCGCCGACGGATGTGGGCAAAAAGGACCTGCCACCGTCTTTGCGGTCACGCTTCACCGAATTCTACGTCAGCGAGCCGTTCACCCAAAATGACATCAATATTGTCGTGAAGGAGTACATCGGCTTTTTGACCTCTGACCCCAAGGTGGACGAAATTACCAACTTTTTCCTCGACTGTGTTCGCAACGCCAAAACGCAGCTCTGTGCGCTAGACGGCGAGTCGAAACCACCTTCGTTCAGCCTTCGCACACTCACGCGGGCGCTGTCGTACGTCCGCAAAGCCACTCCCCTCTACGGCTTCAACTTGGCTCTATTCGACGGCCTCATGCTTGGCTTCGCAACCCCACTGCAACGGCAATTCCACGTGGTGGTCGAGTCTCTGATCATCAAGAATGTGTTCAAAGGGAAACGCCCGCAGCCCCCAAAGCTCCCCACACCTCCAGAGCAAGGCAAGCACATCCCGTACGAGCACATCTGGGTGCCTTCCGGTGAGGAGGAACCCGTGACGGACGCTGGATTTATTCTGACCGACAGTGTGCGCGGTCATCTGACCAACCTGGCACGCGCAGTGTTCGCCAATCGACCCGTTCTCTTAGAAGGTCCGACTTCGTCTGGCAAGAGCTCCATGGTGAAGTATTTGGCGGAGTTGACTGGCAACACATTTGTTCGCATCAACAACCACGATAGCACCGAGGTGCAGGAGTACCTAGGCTACTACGTCACCGACGAACAAGGTAAGCTGCGTTTTGTCGACGGTATTCTGGTGAATGCTGTGCGCAACGGCTACTGGGTCGTGCTCGATGAGCTGAATCTTGCCCCAACCGACGTCCTGGAGGCGTTGAATCGCCTCCTCGATGACAACTGTGAGCTCTTCATCCCGGACACGCAAGAGACGATCAAGCCCCATCCTCAGCTCCGCATTTTCGCGACCCAAAACCCTGCCGGCACCTACGGTGGCCGAAAGATGCTGTCTCGTGCCTTTCGCAACCGTTTCCTCGAAATTACCGTGGACGAAATCCCCACGTGCGAGATCAGCACCATTTTGCAACGCCGCTACGCACTGCCTGAGAGCTTTGCGGACAAAATGGTCGAAACGATGACCGCACTGCAAATCCGCCGTCAGAGCTCCCAGATTTTCGCTGGCCGTCATGGTTTCATTACGCCACGCGACTTATTCCGCTGGGCAGAGCGCAAGCCCGCCACGTACCTCTCCCTCGCTGAGCACGGGTTTCTTCTGCTGGGCGAACGGTGCCGCAAGCCACAAGAGCGCCAAGTCGTGAAGGACGTCATTGAGCAGGTGATGCGCGTCGAGTTGGACGAAAAGCAGCTTTACCACCCTTCTCACTGGCCGTTTGTGGAGCAGTACTTTGCGCAAGTGGAAAGCGGCCTCATCGACGAGTACAAAATTGTCTGGACCGAGTCGATGCAACGTCTCTTCACCATTGTCGGCATTTGCCTGGAGCACCAGGAGCCTGTCCTCCTCGTAGGCGAAACGGGAAGCAGCAAAACAACTGTCTGCCAGCTGTGGGCGGCGCTGCTGAATATCCCGCTGCACATCATGAACTGTCACCAGCACACGGAGGCCTCGGACTTTCTTGGCAGCCTGCGTCCAGTCCCACCCGACCGCCGCAGCCAAGCCCTCTTTGAGTGGAAGAACGGCCCGCTTGTGGACAGCATGGTCCAAGGCCACTTCTTTGTCCTCGACGAGATTTCGCTGACGGAGGACAGCGTCCTGGAGCGCCTCAATTCTGTTCTTGAGCCATCGCGGAGTGTCACGCTCGCCGAAAAGAGCACCGCTGACTTTATCGTGGCCGCTGACGCCTTCCGCATTCTCGCCACGATGAACCCTGGCGGTGACTTTGGCAAGAAGGAGCTTTCCCCCGCTCTGCGCAACCGCTTTACGGAGGTGTACGTTCGCCCAACGACGGATGAGGCTGAGGTGGCGATGATTCTGTCGAAGCGGCTCGTCCTTGATCTTGCGCCGTGGGCGACCAAGATGGCCGCAGTGCTGTGCAACGTCTCTCACCAAACGACCTTTGCAGGGACAACGCAGCACATCAGTATTCGTGACATCATCGCATGGGCGGCCTTCATGAATGCCGCATCTGGCAAGTGTGCCGGTGACGTGGCGTTCCTGCAGGGCCTCGACGCTGTCGTGCTGGACGGCATTGGCGTCGGCACAGGCCAGTCCGAGGTGTCTGCTGAAGCCTTGCGCGAGTCGTGCGTGACCAAGGCCGAGGAGTCGTGCGAGTGCACCCTGGCTGAACTCGACCAACCGTTTTGGGAGTATTTTGACGGCATGGTGGAGCCGCAGCTGCCGCCCGAGCTGCAGAATCGCTTCTTTTTTGGCGCCCCCGCAACGCGACGCAACTTGTCCAAACTGATGCGCGCGAGCATCGTCAAGAAGGCGGTGCTCCTGGAGGGCAGCCCTGGTGTCGGCAAAACAAGCATCGTGGAAGCCCTCGGTCTCGCCCTGGCCCGCCCTGTCGTGCGCATCAACCTGAGCGACCAAACGGACATCATGGACCTCTTCGGCACGTTTCTGCCCCGGCCATCGTCACCTGCGGGTGAGGACGAGGAGGAGAACGTTGATGGTGATGGCGATGGTGCTGCTCGTAGCGAGGCTGCAGGGCCGCAGTTTGCGTGGTCTGACGGCGTCCTCTTGCGGGCGTTGAAGGAGGGCTCTTGGGTCATCTTGGATGAGCTCAACTTGGCGAACCAGACGGTTCTCGAGGGCCTCAACGCGCTGCTCGACCATCGCTCCGCCGTGTTCATCCCTGAGCTTAACCAGGAGTTTCACGCGCACGAAAACTTCGCTGTCTTTGCGTGCCAGAACCCGCTTCTGGAAGGCGGTGGTCGCAAAGGCTTACCTCGAAGCTTTTTGAACCGTTTCATCAAGGTGCGTGTGGAGGCGTTTGACACCAACGATCTCATCAGCATCGCCGAGGCTGTCTGCACGACGATCGACACAACCGTGCTGGAGCGCATGGTGGCTTTTGTGGGAGACCTGCAGAATGCGGTGATGGTGCATCGCCAGTTCGGTCTGCGCGGGAGCCCGTGGGAGTTCAACCTGCGTGATGTGCTGCGCTGGGCGAAGCTCATGCAGATGTACAACGAGGTCGCGAACCCCACCAACTTTGCTGACATGCTCTTCCTGCAGCGCCTGCGGACCGACGACGACCGTGCGCGGTGCCTGGCACTGCTCGCCCGCCACTTTGACACCCTCGACGTGCGGGATGGGCGCAACTCGGACTATCTCATCAAGGACAACGCCGTGTACTTTGAGGACAAACCGCTGACGTCGCGCCTGCCAGACGCGCAGCGCACGGCACCGCAGAGCGCCGCCCTGCCGCTGTTGCTTCTGCCTTCCCAGGCGTCTGTTGTCAAGTCACTGCTGATGTGTGTCGAGCAAAATCAACTGGCTCTCCTCGTGGGTCCGGCTGGCGGTGGCAAAACCTTTGCCCTGCGCGCGGCCGCCGAGCTGGTCGGAGCGACGCTGCTCACCTTTTCCATGAACGCCAGCTGCGACACGGTTGACCTGCTTGGCGGATTTGACCAGGTGGAGGGCAAGCAAGGGTGCTTTGAGTGGCGAGATTCGCTGGTGCTGGAGGCGATGCTGCAGGGCCACTGGCTGGTGCTCGACAACGTCAACTACTGTAACGCGAGCGTTCTCGATCGGCTCAATCCTCTCGTGGAGCCAAACGGCGTGCTCTCCATCAACGAGCAGGGTCTTGTGGACAACGAGGTCCGCGTGATTCGCCCACACCCGAACTTCCGTCTGTTTGCGACGATGAACCCCAAGTACGGCGAGATTTCGCGCGCCATGCGCAACCGTGCGGTGGAGATCTACGTGAACCCCGTGGCAATTCCCTCCAAGGAGAGCCTCGCTGTGAGCGGCCTGAACACCACGGTTGGCTACAGCGCTGACCGTTCCCACGCCGCCGACGACGACGACGGTGCCGAAAACGCTGGTGGGGCGGCGGCAGTCCATGCGCACGGCCATCACACGATGCGGCTCACCGACAAGGAGCTGGAACTTCTCTCAGAGTTCCACCACCGCTTTGTGCAGATTGGCTTCCACGCAGATACCAGTGCGCCGGGATCAGCCGCGCTGTGCGATGCCGTGGCCGCCGGTGCACCGAACACCTTCACCCTCGTTCGCACCGCGACGATGCTGCGCCAGGTCCAGATCGAGGACGGGCTGCGACGCCTCATCCTCCACCGTTACATCACCAACCGCAGCGGCCACTGGCGCCACAAGAAGGCCGAGCTGACGCAGCTGCTCACCGACATGCTGCAGGCCACGCAGCCGCAGGCCGCGAATGAGGAGGCGGAAGACCAGGCCCGTGCTGCCACTGCTAGTGCTAGTGCCGGTGACAGCCCACAGGCTGGCGCGGTTGACGTGCAGACCCTCATCGCCGCGCTCATGCTGTTTCCGCGCACGAGCGAGGCGGGCGCGACACTCGCAGAAAACCGAGTCGAACGTGCGCTTCTGCCGATCCGCGCGGCGCTCCACGGATACGAGAAAATCAACAGCGCGCACTCGGATATGAGCATCGCTGCCATCGCCGCGTCTGCTATGGCGCTCGTGACGGATGCTGTGCTCTACTACGTGCTCGACCAGTGCACGGACGCCGTGATTCTCAGCGAAACGAGCCAGCTGCGCATCTCCCACCTCAGCAGCCTCCTTGCCGGCACGGAATGGTCCGCGCTCTGTGAGGCCGCTGCGACGGTGGTAGCGGACGACTACGCGGCGGCTTCACTGCTGCCCAACGTGTACTGCCACGCTCAGCGTGCTGTCGGCCCACACGCCGCTGCCCTGCGCTACCTCAACCCAATCCACAGCCAAATCAGTGACTACCCGCTTTTGAATCAGAGCCTTGCGCACGTGCTGACCTGCGGCCAGGAGTGGATTGTGACTCTGAACGACCCAGTCACGCTGCAGGAGGTGAGCCGTGCGGCTGCACTCTTTGTCCAAGAGCTGCGCCAACTCGCCGACGGCGGGAAAGAACTCACCATTCGCACCTACGTCCCCATCGCCACGCGCGTGCTGCTTCTGCACAGTCTCTGCCTGATGTACGACACGGCGCAGGCTGCACGCCTTCGCGCGGCACTGGAGCACTTTCTGGAGAGCTTGACGAGCTTCTTGAGCCTTCCCTTCTCCTTCACCGACCAATCCGCCCCGCTCGCGGAGTACGTACCGACCACGCAGATCACGACCGCCGAGGAGCGTGCAGCGTACTCTGCCTGGACGGCTGCGGCGTCAGCGGAGCGGGCGGCCAGCATGAGCACGGCGACAGCGAACCCGTCTCAGCAGATGCTCCACGCCCTGTGGTCGTCCGCCGCGTTTCGGGGTGAGTTTCACCTCGTGCAGCGGCTCCTGGCCCTCAGTCACCCTCGCACCCGGGAGAGCAGCGCAGGCTTCGTCACACAGTTGCGCGCGTTCCAGGCGCAAATCGTGGCGTTCATGGAGCTCTTCTCCAAGGTGATGCCCCTCTACACGGTGCTCGAAATCACGCTGTGGCAGACCCTCGCCACGCTGCCCGCCGCTGGTGCGGACGCGGCGGACGTTGTGGCCAGCATGACGCCGCTCCTCGTCGGCCGCTGCCTGTCCAAGTTTGGGCTGGATGGCATTCAACTGGGTGTCCCGGCTGCGTGGACGGCCGCCGCCTCGACCTGCATTGACTTTGCCCGCCAGGTCGACGTCCTCTCTGTCGGTAACACACAGAGCCCCTACGCCCAGACGCTCCAGGGTGCGACCAGGTTCTTCGGTCAGTGTGCCGTCGCGAGCAGCGAGCCCTTCGCAGAGTGGGAGCAGAACGGCCGTCTTGACCTGATTGGCGTCCTGCTAAGCTGCTTCCCCGAGGCGGCAGACGTGTGGACACCCCACTCGCGTGCCACGGACGCCCTCGTCTGGCGGGCTGTGCAGGCGTCCTTGGAGGCGTCACAGACGGCCGCGTCTGACGTCGCCACTGCCGCTGTCCCGAGCAGCATCATTGACCGGCAGAAGCCACTCATGGCACACATCCTGCGGCTTCTCCTCGACCCGGCCAGGACACGCACCGATCGCGCGGGTGGTGTGGCGGTGATGGCGCTCCTCTGGAGCCTCAAGTGCCGCCTACTGCTGCCGGCCAACCCCATCGACCCCATGTACCGCAACGAGTGCGAGGTGACCATGGCGCGCGACGAGGTGGCACTCTTGCAGCGTCTCGACCACGCCTTTCAGTGGGCGGAGAGCACGATGCTGCGAACGTGGTCCCCACAGCGGGACGTCGTGACAGACCTGCTGCGCGAGGAGCTGGAGCGGCTGCACGACGCACAGCAGAATCACGTCGCACGACCAGACCCGAGTGGTCTGCGCTACGCTGAGCTCGTTCGCGAGATGTACAGCCTCTGCGACTCACTCCTCTCCGATGGCAGGCTCTTCGCCGTGACGGCCCCGGAGACGCGCGACGACACGTGCGAAAGCTGGAGTGCCCTCGTGTTCCAGCAGACCCAGGAGATGGTGGCCCAGTACGGCGGCTACGAGGACGTGACACTCAACTTTGCACAAGCGGCTCTGCTGGCTGCCTTGGCGGGGCGTGCCATGTCCTTGTACGCGCAACGCACCGGCGACGACAACAAGAAGCCTCGCCGCGTGCTCTTCTCGCTCCCCGAGACGCTGCGCCTGATTGCGTTTCCGTCCAAACTGGTTGGCTCCCTGCCGTTGCCCGCGAACGAGCACGCGCACCTCCGTCAACGCCTTGTGTACCTCGATTCGTGTCTGTCGGTGCTGCAGAGCTGCCCCGCCGCATCCGCTGACCGCGACTTTGTCGAGGGGGTCTTCACCGCGTACCGCGAGCTGAAGCGCATCATCGAGGCCCTCGAGGCGAAGGAGCGCAAGGAGGAGGAGATGGCCGTGCTCTACAAGGAAAAGGCCCTCAACATCGAGGGCGACGACGAGGCCCTTCTCCGCAAGCTCAAAGACCTGTTCCCGAGCTTTGAGAGCGAGTTCGTCGAAGCCGCCAACGCGATGGAGGAGGCGAATGAGGCCCAGACCGAGGAGGCCCAGAAGGAGCGTCTGGACACCCGCACCGCCAAGTTCGCCCGCATCATGCTCAAGGAGCAGGACGGCGTGTACGTCCGCCACTTGGTCGTGGCGCACCAGGACTTCTACGCGCGCCTGGCTGCGGCGATGCAAGGAGCGTGCAGCGTGAACCTGACGAGCTTGCTGGGGTCGTACCAGCGTCGCTTCGACGTGCTCGCGCGCGATTTGCAGTCGTACCGCGGGACAGCCGCCGCGTCGGCGTGCCTGTACGCGGACGTCGGCAGCCACCAGGAGCAGCTGCTGCTCAACGGTTTCTCCTCCCGCGCGGTGCTCTTGCACACGGAGATGAAGGGTGCCGTCACCGGCACGATCGAGGAGCGCAAGTCGAGCGGCTTCAACATCTTCACCGACGCCGACCCACGCGAGCTCACCCAGTTCAGCCGGCCTCTGCAGCAGCTTCTGGCGGCTGTCGACAAGCTGCGCGCCATGTACCCGGACACGGTCTCGCTGCAGCGCTGCCACCGCATTGGTGCAAAGATCTCCGCCCTCCCCGCCTTGTCGACGCCACTCATGAAGGTGCTCGCTGGGTGTGAGGTGTTGTTGCGCGAGTGCTACGAGTGGGAGCGCAACGCCTCACACGAGGTGTCGCTGATGGCGCACATGACAGAGCTCTCCTCGTTCGTGCTGCGCTGGCGTCGGCTGGAGCTGCACTGCTGGACGCACATCTTCAACGCCAAGTACGACGAATACGAGCGTGCCGTGAACATGCGGTGGTTTGAGTTCTACGACCTCATCCGCTTCCCCACTCCGGCCGGCAGCGAAGGCGACGAGGACGGCTCGGACCAAGACGAGGAGGACGCCGTGATGAAGCACTGCCGGCGCGTCTTCGAGTGCTTCAGCCAGTTCATGTGGAGTGCGTGCCTGGGTGATTTTGCCGCGCGCCTGCGGCTCTTGCGTGGCTTCGGCCTCGAGCTTCTCGTGTCACAGGGTGCCTTTTCACCACTGGCCAACGTGACGCTCCATGTGGTCGACTTCTTCTCGCAGTTTGAGTCGTTTGTGATGGAGCGGCGGCGCAAGGCGATCGAGCCCGTCGAAGAGGACATCATCGAGTTCACCAAGATCATGCGGTGGGAGGACGCGAATTACTACGCCGTCCGTGCGACGTCTGAAAAGTCGCACCTCAAGATGGCGCGTGTGCTGAGCAGCCTTGAGGATGCCCTGCGCGTGCCCGTGCTAGGTCTCATCCAAGAGGAGGAGCAGCGGTGCGAGGAGGACGCCGCCATGGGCTTCACATTGGCTGCCACAACCGGGGCGGGGAAGGGCAAGAAGAACAAGAGCAAAAAGTCAAAGGCAGAGGAAAAGAAGTCGAAGAAGGACCAGAAGCCTGGCAAACGCTCCCGCAGTGGCCAGCGAATTGCACCTGGCACCTCTGCCGCTTCAGCGCCTGCCGATGCCGCTGCGGACCCGTTGTTGTTGCTTGCCGATGCGGCCGCAGCGGATGGGTGGGTGTGCGCACCGGTTCGTGACGGTCAGCAGTTCCTCGAAGAGAGCGCGGAGGAGATCATCGAGCGTGTCAAGGCACTGCAGGCGCCAAAGACGCCGAACCAGCAGAAGGTGCGTGCGCTGAAGACGCTCTTCGATGTCCTGATGGACGCGGGCGTGCCGCACACGCATGAGAGCCAGGCGCAGTCCTGGGAGCTCCTGTTCGCGACGACGGAGCCGCTGCTGGCGTGCCGAGCCGTACACACTGACCAGCCGGCCGCGACGGGCCTCATTGACGGCGCGTCTCGCGAGCACTACCGCTTCGCGCGGTGGGTGCAGCGGATGCGCGAGGGCGAGCGCAAGCCGCACGCGGACCTCTCAGCTGCCCAGGTGAAGCGCGGCACGGGCATGGTCGAGGCCATCTTCGCCGACTCGGTGGTGCTATCAGACCTGCTGGCCACACTCTTCCAGGTGCGCCACACGCTGACCACGCTGCAGGCGTACTGCAGTGGCCTCAAGACGACGGTGGAGCACGCAGACGGGGACACGGACCACACGGCGGCCGCTGATGGGGCCCTGATCGACGCGTGCGTGCGACTCTCGTGCTCGCTGCAGGCGACATGCGGTGCGATGGAGTGGATGGCGCAGGAGCAGGTCACCAATCTCGATGCTCGCAGCCTTTTGGTTGAGCTGTCGACGAGTGCCGACGCGCTCTGGCAGTTGTGCCTCCGCCACGAGCCCCTGCGCCGCTCTGAGGCGGCCGTGCCCGCTGGTGTCGTTCGCCAGTTCGTGCTCGCGCTTCGGAAGGCCAACAGTGTGCTTGACCGACTGCAGGCCTGCGACTGTGCCAGGACGTCGGCCGCGGCGCGACAGGCTGGGCGGGAGCTGTCCCTGGTTCTCGTGCGCTACGACGTCGGGCCAGTCATTGACGCCGCGGCTCCTGAGAAGCGGGCCCGCACCGAGTCGTCTACGCCCTGGCCCGTCCAGGTGGAGTCCGCCATCAACGCCCTTTTGGCAGCCGTGGCCGATGACTCCATCGACCCTTCTTCCCCCGCAACAGTCCAGCCACCGGCGCCACTGCCAGCGCCACCACAGCAAGAGCAACAGCCACCGCAGAGCAATGGTGAGGCACGCGTGCAGGAAGCCGGCAGTGGCAAGGATAACGACAGCGACGCAGATGCCGACAAGGCCGACCAGGTGCCCACGTACAAGATCTACCGCGACAAGTGCACAGCCATGGCTGCCACCGTGCGCGCGTGCACGACTGCGTTACAAGAACTCATTCCATGCGCCAACACGGCTGCTGCGGCTGCGAGTGTGGACGCGACATCCGTGCGGCACCTGCTGCAGCACCTCGAGCTGGGTCTCGGGTCCATGGCAGGGGTGCAGGCCGCGCTGCTGTGCACACTGCAGGCGCACTCCGCAACTGGCGTCGTGCTGTCGCGTCTCTTCACGATTCTCTTGAAGAAGGGTTTCTGCAAGACGGATGGCGACGACCAAGAGGAGCAGGAAGGCGACGGCGAGGGCGGCCAGCAGGACGGCACCGGCATGGATGACGGCCAGGGCGAGAAGGACGTCACGGATCAGATTGAGAACGAGGATCAGCTCATGAACATGAAGGACAAGGAGGAGCAGCCGGAAGAGCAGGATGGCAAGAACAAGGACGACGACGACGAAGAAGACGAGGACAACGCCGCGGACGTGGAGACCGACTTCCAAGGCCAGAAGGAAACCCGTGACGAGAGCGAAGGCGACGACGACGAGGAGGGCGAAGAGTCTGACAAGGAAATGGGCAGCGTCGACGACGAAGACGAGCGCGACCGCAAGAAGACGCGCAAGGACAAGGGCGATGACGACGAGATGAGCAACGACGAAGGCGGCAACGCCGAGGACGTCCCTGACGACGAGTTCGGGCAAGAAGACGTGCCGCTCGACGAGGAGACAGGCGGCTTCGAGAACAAGGAGGACGAGATCCGCGAGGCCGAGGAGGAACGCAAGGGCGACCACGACCTCGTCGGCGATGACGAGGAGCGTCCTGACATGGCCGACGAAGACATGGACTCCGACGAGAACAGCGACGGCGCCGAGGAGCGATCGAACCCCGACGGCGAGGAGCGTGAGGAGGACGCAACAGACTCTGATCTGGACAAGGATTCGGACCGTCCCTCTGAAGAGGACGACGCGAATGGCTCTGAAGCCCGATCCGACGACGAGGAGTCCACCGACTCCGATCGCAGCACTCAAGGCGAGCGGGAGGTGGAGCAAGACGAGAACGAGGACCTCTCCGGCTCTGACGTTGAGAGCGCCAGCGACGGGCCTGACGAGAATGTCTTCGAGGGCGGACTTCAGGACGAGGAGGTCGGCCAGGAGTCGACCGAGCGCAAGAAGGAGGACGACAAGGAGAAGTCCGCCAAGCAGCCTCAGCCCGCCGAGTCAAACGCGGCCGAAGAGCAGCAGCCCGATGAGAACCAGGAGCAAGACGACGCCGGTCAGAACTTCAAGAAGCAGCAGGAGCAAAACGAGAATGCGCAGCGCAAGGACAACAGCGAGCAGAACCGGTCACAGCACAACCCGTACCGCGCCATCAAGGAGGCCCTCCAACGCCACCAACGCCAGGCCCAGCAGCTCAACCTCAACAAGCACGTTGAGGTCAAGAACGACGACGACAAGCAGGACGAAAAGGAGCCGCCTGCGCCGCGACCGCAGGACGACGCTGAGCTGTCCGATGTGGATGAGTTCGACTTTGACGAGGACGGCGAGCGCGAGGGCATGGCGGCGGCTGACAGCGCGTACGAGAAGCCGACCGAGGAGGCCGAACCAGAGAAGGATTCCGCCAGCGATGAAGACGCCACAAGCGACGCCGACGCGCCAGAGAACGAGGAGGACGCACCACAGGATACCCGCCGAAAGCGCAACAACAAGCCGGATGACATCCACGAGATTGAAAACGAAGACGACGACGATGCGGACAAGAAGGGCAAGAAGAAGAAGAAGCCCTCGGCAAAGCTGACCGCCAAGCCGGAGAGTCCTGATGTCTCTGACGAGGAGCAACAGTCGCATGAGGACGAGGACGGCACGGATGCGGCTACGCAGGCAGACGCCAAGCTCGAGCGTGGGCGCCAGCTGTGGCTGGAGCAGGAGACAGCCGTGCAAGGCCTTGCCCAGCAGCTGTGCGAGCAGCTCCGTCTCATCCTCGCCCCGACGCTCGCTGACAAGCTGCAGGGCGACTACAAGACGGGCAAGCGGCTCAACATGAAGCGCATCATTCCGTACATCGCCTCGCAGTTCAAAAAGGACCGCATCTGGCTGCGACGAACAAAGCCCAACAAGCGCACGTACCAGATCATGGTCGCCCTCGATGACTCTCTGAGCATGCAGTGCAACCACGCTGGCGAGCTTTCGTGCCGGTCTGTCGCGCTGATCGCCAAGGCGCTTCAGCAGCTGGAGGTGGGTGAGGTCGGCATTGCCTGCTTTGGCAAGGAGACGAAGATTGTGCACCCTCTCGAGGAACCATTTGCTGCCGACAGTGGTGCCCGCGCGTTCAGCGAGATCACCTTCAAGCAGACGTCGACGAACATGAAGCTGTTTCTGGAGACCGTCCTCACGTACCTGGATGACGCCCGCGAACGCATGCACGGCCAGACGCGCTCGACAACGCAGCAGCTGCAGCAGCTCATGTTCGTCCTCAGCGACGGCCAAATCACTGAAGATCGCGCCGAGCTGCGCAAACTCATGGTGCGCGCCGAAGAGAATCACCAGATGGTTGTTTTTGTCATCCTGGACATCAAGGCGGCCACGGGCGCGGGGTCCCCCACCGATCAGGCCGAACCCACTGGCGCTGTTGGTGACGCAACGGCGACGGCGACGGCGGGATCTGCGCCGGCCGCCCTCACATCGCGTGATCTCAAGGGTCTCTCGACGGCTGAGAGGATGCGTCGCTTGAAGGCTGACCGCGACTCGCGCCTCAAGCGCGTTCAGTCCAACTCGATTCTCGACATGCAGATCGTCGAATTCAAGGGCACGAAAGTGGTGCGACGATCCTACATGGAGGACTTCCCATTCCCGTACTATTTGATTGTCAACGATCTGCAGCGCCTGCCCGAAGTCATTGCGGATGCGATGCGCCAGTGGTTTGAACTCCTCAACGCTGGCCAGTAATCATCAAGAACTCCTTGTCTGACGCGACTTGTTTGTTTGTTTGTTTCCTCCATTTCTTTTTTGTGCTGTTCGCCGCAAACCAACTCAGATCCCAGAGCCTGCGTTGCTTGACTGCACGCAATCACCACTGCCACAACAGACTGTGCTCTTGCCAAAGAACGAAACAGATGAGCCTCCCTTTGCAAACGGGATAGACAGTGTCTCTCCGTACAACCAACACTGTTAATGTAACACGATTAATGCGACACTCTAACCTATAACAACATTTGTGTCTTTGCATGTCTCTTTTTTTGTATTCCAACTGTTGATTCTTTTTTTTGTTTTTGTTTGGTGACGCTGCATTCACCATTTGGCATGCGGTCTGTAACTTTTGACGTTTAACACTATCTGGCTCGTGTTGCCAGTCTTTGCCATAATACTGACTAATTGTTGCTCCTGTTTCTATTTTGTTTATTTGGGCGTCTTGATTTCCTTCTTTTGATACTACTTTCGGTTAACCTAAGCTACCACACAACCAAGAGAATAACAATAGTGCAAAGCATGAAAAATGAGAATGTGTCTCACATACCATGGAGAGAGTCAACCAAAGCAGTGCAGTGCGCTCTGCTGTAGGTGTGTCTGTCTGTTCTGAGCTTCCCTCTTCTGACGCGGTTGGCCGCTTCTTCACGACAGTGTGAACGAACCAACATATCTGTCTCTTTCGCCTGTACCTCGATTTGTGTGCGTGCTGTATCCTCTTCTTGTGCTTGCGGTTTTGTCTCACATCACACTGCTATCCGACATACACGCAGAGGCGCACAAAACAATTTGCCACATCCCACCCACTTCCACTCTCCTTCCTCTTCTCCCCCCTTTCCCCCCTTCCCCTTTCCCCTTTTCCCTTTTTTTTGCGTGGTTCATGCAACACGGAAACTCAGTGTTCAATCTCTTTCTCAGTGACAATGTCTTCGACCGTGCGGTGTGTGGATTTCACGCACCTCGTGGAGCTGCCGCAAGAAGAAGCCCTTCAAAAGGTGTTGTCGTGCTACAGCACCATGGGCTTGCAAGCGACGCAGATCGGCCGGGGACGCGAGCTTGTCAACGCGATCTTGTACCATCGTCGTCAGGGCGACAAGGTGTTTCTGTCCTACACGTCAAACCTCATCTCGTGTGGCTTGCGCGACACGTTCGCGTACCTCGCGCGGGAGCGACTGGTTGACGCGTTCATTTCATCCGCCGGTGGCGTCGAGGAGGACGTCATCAAGTGCCTCGGCGACACGTTGCTGGGCAAGTTCACGCTTGACGGAAAGGAGCTGCGCCGTCAGGGCTTTAATCGGATTGGTAACCTGCTCGTGCCGAACGACAACTACGGCGCGTTTGAAGAGTTTTTCATGCCTGTGCTGAAGCAGCTGCACGAGGAACAGCGTGCGTCGCGCTGGACGTGCAAGACTGCCCCGTCCGACATGATCGCGGCCATGGGCGAAGCGCTGGAGACGAAATGCCCAGACCGGTGCGAGTCGAGCCTCGTCTACTGGTGCTACAAGAACGGCATTCCCATGTTCTCTCCCGCACTGACGGACGGCTCGATGGGCGACATGATTTACTTCCACACATTCTCTCGCAAAGGCCTCGTCGTGGACCCGATCCAGGACGTGCTCAAGCTGCGACGCCTCGCTGCTGCGCCTGCGGCCGTGACATGCACATCATCTGATGCAGCTGGCGCCGTGCCTGCGCGCAATAGCGCGATTGTCCTCGGGGCGGGTATCGCAAAGCACAACTTGCTGGCCAACATTCCTATGGATCGCGCTGTGCTGGTGACGACGGGGAACGAGGCGGACGGCTGCACAAGCTCATGTACGCTGGAAGATGACCTGGCGTGTGGCTTGCTTCGTCCAGGTAGCGAGATTGTGCGCATTCAAGGCGACGCCACGTTTGTCTTCCCGCTCCTGCTGAACCAGCTTTCTGCCGATGAGACACTCGCGGACCAACAAATGTGATGCCCTTTCCTTCCTGCCTTCCAGGGTGTCTTCAAAACCAGAGAGAATGAGAGTGTGAGACAACAGATCGGGACGAACTCAAAATTTGCTCACCAGCTTCTTCTCCCGTCGCAGTGTTTGCCGTACCCACGCGATACTTACTGTCCCTAGTTACTTCTCACCCCCACTTGCTCTCCATTCTTTTGTTTTCTCTTTGCATTCAAAAAAAAACCGGCAGTTTTTTTTTGTTGGTGAAATTTTGCTGAATAGCGTTTGCGTGATGCAATTATGATTTCTGCGGTGCAGACGTACTCTTTTCTATTCATCAGAAATGCGACCACAGCGACGACAGTAAATAGTGAGAGCTGCACTGCGTGCACTGATTGCTGCGATTCACGTTGCATCCCGAGTTGTAGGAAGACCTACTGTATGACGTGGTACTGACGACTTGGCTTTCTGTTTCTACCACTGTGTGTGTGTGTGTGTGTGTGAACCAATACACACAGGATTCGGCTTCCCGTTCTTTGTGTGTGTGCGCTGTCGTTTGTGCACACGCCGATCGAGTCTCCCACTGACATCACCAAATATCCCTTCCTCCACCACACCTTTCTCTTCCTATCTGGTTGCCATCACCACCAACACACGTGACGGGGGAGAAGCATCGCATACGCAGACTGACACGCGCGCTCACAGTGAGGTGTAGCGCTTCCTTCCTTTTTCCCCCTTTCTCTTATTTGTGTATTCCTCTGTCCTCTTTCGTGAGGCACGTTACCTTCTTCTCCTCCCTCGCCAATCGGATTCACAATGAGCCGTCGCTCCACGCTCTGTGCGTCGCTGCTTACCGCTGTTGTTGTGGCTTGCCTTGTCCTTGCGACGTCTGTGGATGCGGCCGTGACGCAGCCCTACAAGCTCCAGCGGCGTGTCGGTGAGGCCGGCGCCTGGGACACGATCGCCACGTTTGCTGTGTCTCGACATGGCCAGCAGCCCGCCCGGATCAAGGTATCCACCACGCCATCCAAGGACATGACATCCGCGCAGAAGGAAGCCTTCGCGGTGGCCCGATTCGTGACGTACCGCGCATTCCCCTCCGCCGCCGACGGCGCCGGTGACCGCGTGGACGAGGCCGTCTCCATCGCGGTGACGCCCTGCACGCTGATTCGTGACTTCAAGGCACTCGACACGCAGACCGTGCTGCTCGAGGAGGACATCCGTGTGGTACCGGGTGGCGATGCCTCGCTCATTGGCCTGCAGGTCAGCAGCAAGACCAACTTCTTCCACTCCAAGATGCTGGAGGGCGACGAGTGCGACCGCTCCGTCGTCAAGTCACTGTTCCCCGTTGTGCGTTACAACACGACTGTGGGGATTGCCCAACCTGCCGGCGTCGCGACAGTCAAGTACGAGCAGCTGCAGGAGCTCATGGACCGCATGAAGGACGAGCAGAACGGCGTCAAGAAGAAGAAGAGTGCTGCCCCAAGGCGTGTCCAGAAGCGCGTCGTGCGCAACGCCGATGGCGAGGACGTTGAGGTCGACGTGCCCGTGGATGAGCGGAGCTTCATTCAGAAGTACTGGATGTACCTCGTCCTCCCAATCGCCATGTCGCTTCTCAAGAACGTTGGCCAGAAGTAAGCGCGACTAGCAAAGCTTCAGTATGAGAGAGAGAAAGCTGCGTAGGCCAATTTCTGCTATCTTGTTTGTGTTTCGTTTCGTGACAGTAACCAAGGAAAGGAAAATCTCGCGAAGGAAAATGGTGACGTTGTTGATTATTCGTTGTTGTTGTTGTGACGTACCGCCTTGCGGACTCATTTAAAAGAAAACACACACACATACCCAAACCAAGCTGGCATACTAGTGTGACTCTTAGAAAGCGACGAGCTGCAAGATTGCCGTCCCACTCTTGTCGATTATCACTTGGTTTGCGAATATGATTCGGGGAAAGAGTGAATCGCGACGGGCAGTGCGTTGACGCGCACCCCCCTATCGCTCGCACGCTTTACCCTTCTCTGCGCTGCTGTGACCACCCGGAACCGCTGCAGGTATGGCAGGACAAGTGTGGTCAAGACTCAATGGATCTGGCCGACTCATGGCAGGTACGGCGGCGATCATCGCTGATGCACTTTTTTTCGTTCTCGTGTTCACCTCAACAAGCTGTGTGCTAGTCATTCACTCTTCTTCCTTTTCTTTGCATGTAGTAGCGTGGCCTGCTTCCTCACAAGGAACGCCAATATCCACACTCCTTATTCCACATCCACACACACCACCGCACGCGGAGACGGTGCAGGCTAGCCAGCTGAATCGCCCAGTATGCGCAGGTGCACCTTTCAGCTCGTGAAGAAGGCGGCCGCAGTAGGAGCAGCCGCGACCGGTGCCGCCCCGGCAGCGAACAAGCAGGAGCAGACGTCGAACATCTTTGCGATGCGCAAGTCCCCGACGTCACTGTACCAGGAGAACATGCATAGCAACACCCTCACGGATAATCCTCTCACGCATCGCACGAGTCGCGACGAGCTCGCCTACCGCAAGCGCAAGCTGACGGAGCGTGGCATGTTCGAGCAGGCCGCCCAGGCCGAAGAAGAGGCACAGCAAAAAGACAAGGACGGCAAGGCTGGCGCCGAGACGCGGGAGTACTATTGGGCCATTGCGTGCGCCGTTATGGGCTACCTTCTGGCACACTCGGTTGTGTTCAGCTACTACTACCCGGACGACATTCGCCCCAACTACGCCCCGGACCGTGGCTACTCTGACGATGTCTCCGCCCGGCGTGAGAATCTTGCGGCCGTGGACGAGATGGTCGGCCTCACAGTGCTGGAGAGCATCTACAGTAAGCGCAAGGCGGTTGCGAAGAGAGCCAGTGACAGGGCAGTCGTGTAAGTCACTGGACACACCTCTTGGTGTCTGTGTTCGCATGATTCACGTTTTTGCGTTACCTTGTTCCGTTTGTTTTCATAACGACAACGCAACTCTTGTCGCATCGTCAAGACGAACCGAAACTATCAAACTCCCCGTCCACACAGGATCACTTTTTGTTGCTCATTGCTTGTTTGTAAGTGCCACAGCTTTTCTTCTTCAAACCTTGTTCCTGTCTGCCCTGCCAGCACCCTTCCCGTTGACCATCACACACACACACAAAAAAAAAAAAAAGACCTTTGGAAAGAAGAGCGACGCGTGTTATCTGGCCTCCTTCGATATATACCACCTTCACGCTTGCGTAGTACGCGTGCGTACTTCCCGCTTTTTGTGCACTGGTGCCCTACATGCGTATGTGCATGTGAGTACGACGGACGGCGGGTCATGTACGATGGACATCCTTTCACCTGACAACAGCGTCGTCGCTCCCCAACTCTGGGAAGCCCAGCCTGTCGCCAGCATGTATTTGCGGAACGTGGTTTTCCTGATTTATGACACACACAGCTCATCTCTTTTAGTCTCGATCATATTCGCACTGATGCACGTCAACTGTCTCTCTTTCTTTCTCTCTCTCTCTCTGTGAACTCGTATCTCGTTCTAGTCCTCACAAAACCGACTTGATCGACGCTGGAAATGCGTGAGGATCAGTCGCAGATGGCCCAGCTCGCATGGGACGCGGTGGAGCGGTTTGTGGCTGGTGTAGATCCACAGGCGACGACCACACTCTACCGCCTTCTCCACGACTCTGCCGAGGAAGCAGGTGTGCACGTGCTGTCCCTGCCCGCTCCCCAACTACTGCAACACGCGCTCAACACACCGTCGGACAGTTCCAGTGCGCGCCTTCTCGTCATTGCTCTTTTGAATCATCTCTTTTGCACACGCCTGCTGCCGCTGACACTCCAACGACCCGCGGACCGCAAAGCCACTGGGCTCGATGAACTCGAGTCGCTCTATCTTGCCGTGATCCAGACGTGCACCTTGGCGCCCGCTGTGGAGCGGCAGCTGATCCCGTGTGCAGCGACTCTACTCCTGCTGAACCACGCGAGTGCCTTGACTGTCGCCCGTGCGCAGCTTCTTGGTGACGTGGATGGCGACGGCCTTCCCACGCAGCTGGTGTCGGCGCTGCAGCGTCAGCGGTACGCCGCTCTCTTCGTCTCCCTCTGCGATATCCTGACCGACAGACGGGTGCCGCTCGGTCCGGTGCAGCGGGCGCGTCAGCTTCGCGACTTGCAGCAGTCGCTTGCCATGCTTCTCTCCGTGACGTTCACGTGCGCCAGCGCGCCGTCCGCCGCGCCGGTGTCGTCCTCGCCCTCGTTAGATGAGCAGCCACTAATCCAAGGGCTCGTGCGCGCGCTTGGCCGTGGTGCCGCGGTGCTGCTCGAGCGTGCCTCTGATGAGCCGCTCGACGTGTGCCCCGACTTCTGGCAGCGTCTTCCGTCACACCCGCTCTGGCAGGTGTGTCTAGGCGGTGTGCACGTCGGTGATCCTGAGGCAGTGGAGACGGTGTGCCACGTGCTCCGGTGCCTCACCGTGATGGAGCCGGCGTCTGAGCAGCTCCTCTCCTCGGCACTCACGGCGGCACTGCAGACGGGCCATCTGAGGTCCAGCTACGAAATCATCACCGCCGCGCTGGAGGCGTCGACGGAGGCTGTCATCCTCGGTTACGACCCATCGCACCCGCTCTTTCAGCTCCTGTCGCGGTCCGCAGAGCGACTTCTCGCTCCCCTCCAGGATGGGGTGTCAGACAACTCGGCTGACTGTGGCGACCGCGCCGAGTGCGCATTGCTGGCGTGCGAAGGCGTCGCTGTCCTCGCCCAGACCCTCACACCATTTCCGATCCCGGAGATGGAGCCGTCCGATGACCCAGAGGACTACGCGGCCATCGTCGAAGAGATGCAGGCCGGCAACGCCAACAAGGCGCGCGTCCTGGATGTGCTGCGTGAGTTCTTTGTGGTTGCGCAGCGTCTCTTTTTCCTTCGGCTAGTCACACGCACCGCCGCGACGGAGCAGGATGGGGAGGATGACGACGAAGGCATCGCTCGCTATCTTGCCCAGTGCCTCGAGGATGGCGATGACAGCGCTGTCGTCTTCGAGGACACCAGTGTCGCCTACTACAGCTGTTACGAGCGTCTCCGTGCACTGTTGGGTGGGCTGCCGGCGGAGGCGATCAGTGCCCTGCAAGACGGCCGCGCCACGCTCACTATTGTTGGCTGTGACGCACGCGCGCTGCTGTGGTTTCTGCAGCACCACCTCGCATGCACACTGCCGTCGACACACGCAGCGTCAGGTGCGACCGGGCTTGCCCTGTTGCCCGTGCTTGTGCGGCGCTTCACCGCCCCACACAGCTGCTTCGGCGGTGCGTCGGCCGCGCTGTGGAGCCGCGACGACGTGACGACGATTGCAGACCCCCTCGTTGCCCAGCTTCACGTGGCGTGCAGTGGGGCGCCGATGCTTGCACCCGCGCGGTACCTGATGGACACCGCCGGAGTACTACTGGACAGTGACGGTGGCGAGCCGACACCGCTGGCCCAGGCCACGCTGGGAACGCTCCCGCAGCAGGCGTTCCCTCTCGTCTGGCTCGGCCTGAGCCAGGTGGGCCAGTCCGTCAAGACGCTTCCGGCGTCGGCGCGTCATCACAGCCAGCTCATCGCTGAGCGCCTTGGTGAGTGGGTCCTGCGTGGCTTGTGTCGCGTGCCGTCGCTGGAGGGCTTCGTCGCGGAGGCCGTTACCCTTGCCCCGCCATTCCGGGTCGAGATGCTCTCTGCCCTCCCCGCGACAAGCGCGGCTGACATTGCCACTGTGCTCGACCTCATCCCGCCGACTCTGCAATGGATGGGAGAGGCGCACCATGAAGCGACGCTGCACCGTCTGGGGCAGCGCCTCACTAGCCACGTGGGGCGTCTGCTCGCGAACGGCGGTGCCGACGGGGCCACAGTGTCGGAGATGCTGCGGCAGTACGCGCGCAAACTCCCTGCCTTGTGCCCCGTGCTCTTGATGATCGTGACGCAGGTGGACGCGCTGCCAGACGCTTCCGAGACGGCGCTCGAGTGTGTGAGCCGTGCGATTTGGAGTCTTGGCACCCCAGCCGACGTCGCCACATCCGATCTCGGGTGGATGCTCTCGGAGCGCGTTTGCACCCTGTTGGCCTGTGCCGCGTCACTGGACGTTGTGCAAGGGTTGCTTCAAGCACTGGTGCAGCCGTCCGCGTCGTTCACCACGAGCAGCGGTGTGCATCGGCTGCACCTCATCGCACGCCTTGGCAGACTGCTCGTGGAGTCGGGCCGCGCGGCGCCTCAGGTGCTGCTGGCGTGCTACGCGGATGTCCTGCAGCGGTTGCTTGAGTGCATCTCTGCCGTGTCACTCGGTGGCTTCGCTTCGGCCTCTCACAGTGCTCCAGCCGTGCGTGGCGGCGGTGCTGACGCTGAAGAGGAGCGCGAGACGGCGTCGACAAACGACATGTTTCAGGAACTCGCCGCCTTCGCACGGTGCACGGCTGGGACGTGGACAGAAACAGCCGCGCTCGTTGCACCGACCATGAACGCGTGTCTGACGCGGCTCGGGCGTTGCGAGGATGACTTTGAGCGCCTTGCCGTACTCAAAGAGTTTGTACAGTAATGGTAAGTAACAACACGAAAAAAAAAAGAGAGAAAGAGAATGATACGGAAACCACTCCCAAGAGACGGATGCGTGCTTATTCACACCAGCATCGAAACTCCGCAAATGGAAAGTCAGCTGCGACACTACCGTTCACCTTTTTTGCCCTTGTCACGGACACTGTGTATGCGGCTAAACAGCGCCCTCGCCACACGATGAAGATTCATGATTCGTATGTGCCTGCTTGCGCTCACTGTCTGTGAGTGCATGTTCACTTTGCACCTTCCCCCCACACTCACCACCACACCCCTTCCGCTCACCCACCACTATTTATTACGCCTGACCCTGCTCACTAACTGTAAGAACGAACCCGTTTTCTTTTCGCTCCCCGTCGTCCACCTGTTCCCTGGTTTTGTTGCGCGCAGTGGATCACGTCAGGGCTGCCGTTCTGGGTTTCTCATCATCTTGACCATCATCTATTTCGAACTGACTCTTTTCATTCACCATCATTTTCCTTTCTACAGAATACATAAACTCCCTTTCCGCCTTTTTTTTCTCTGATCTCAACCATCGCCTGATCACTTTTGTGAGTCTTTCTTCCCTTTTTTCCCTCTCTCTCTCCCCCTCTCTCCATCTCCCTTATTGATTCATCCCGCCCTCTGTGTTTTCCGTTGGAGAGTGGTGGCCACACTCCCACGGTAACATTGCACTGCACCGTACATCCCAAGTAAAAAAAAAAAGAAATTGCTCACGCTCTGTCACGCCTCTTGCTCAAAGCTCAAGAGCGAGATAGGAAAACGGACACGAAAGCACCAGACGCGTCCCGCTTTTACACCCGTGCTGCAGTTTATAGGTAGTTCTCTGTTGTCTTGGCATTCAGTCGATTTTGTAGCCTAGCTAAGGATTAGCAGAACTGGCCCCTCCTTTTTTCCCCTCTTTAATTCACACAGACACGTATTTATTGACACTCTTTTCTTGTGCTTCTCGCGTTCAACATGCTGCCGTCACTGCGCAGCGCACCCGCACGTACAGCCGCCGATGCAGTGGCGCGGTCAGCTGGCAATTGCCTACCTTGTGCGTCACGATCGAGCTTTGGCTGGTGCGCGCTCAACACGCGTGGCACCGCCCCACCGCCAGCCTGCTGCCACTCACTCGTAAACTACCAGGACAAGTACCTCATCCTCTTTGGCGGCGGCTCCACCTACGAGTTCTACAACAGTGTGTTTGTTTTCTCTGTCGAACACGACTCCTGGAGTGCCGTTGAAACCCACAACAGCGCCATCGCGGTACCGCGGCTGAGCCACTCGGCCGTCATCTACAAGAACCGAATGATCGTCTACGGCGGCCAAACCCAGTCGGGCTCGGTCCTACTCGATGACATCATCGAATTGGACCTCCGCACGTGGACGTGGTCGTGCCGCCAGCCAGCGCTGATGGAGCCCGATGGCCCGGGAGAGCGCCGTCTCCACTCCGCCCACATCTTTGAAGACCGCATGTACGTGCTGATGGGCGACGTGTGCCACACCGAGACGTGCATGTGGTACCTCGACCTGCTGGCGGACGAGTGGCACGTTGTGAAGCCCGTTGGCGACGCGCCGCCAGTCTCGCTCAGCGGACACGCAACGGCGGTGGAGGGCGACGTGCTGTACGTCTTTGGCGGCCACGCGACAGACTGCAGCGGTGGGGCGTACTCGAACCAGTTGTACCTGTTCGACTTCCGTCGTGGCAGCTGGCGGTGCCTGCGAACCGTGCCGGGGTCGGAGAAGCCGACGCCGCGCTATGCGTGCACGATGGCTGTGCAGGACGGCAACGTGTTCATCTTCGGCGGCGACGCCAACCGCGAGACGGTGAACCTGTACTTCGACGATCTGTGGCACATCGACACGCGTTCGGCTGCACCAGTCTGGTCGCGGGTGCCAGTCCCTGCCAAGCTCACGGCGCGCAGCGGTGCCTCGTACACACAGGCGCAGAGTGCCATGTACTGCTTTGGCGGGGAGCTGCGCGGAGACCTCGGACAGCTTCCCGTGTACACCAACGAACTCTGGCGGTGCCCTCTGACCTACGACCCCAGCGCGTCGCTCCGTGAAAACACCGCGCGGTGGCTGGGATCCGCGGGTGGGGCCGCACAAGGCACGCGTGGGCGTTGCCACACACCAGGGACGGTCAACATCCCGTGGCACCTTCGTAGGTTCTTGCAGAACCATGGCGCATGCGTGAACGAGCTGGGCGAGTGCAACCTCTATGAGAACCTGTGATTGGCGTGAGTGTGCCGCCGGTCCGAGGTACCACGGCATTGTCGTGCAGGCATGCACATGTTTTTTTTTTCCGGAGGTTCGTCCACTGACGTTCGCGGTCGGCGCAGTGCGTTTACTGAAAGTTCACGAAGGTTGAGACGCACGCACATGTAGAGTAGATAGAATGAACATGAACCGTACTATTCTTTCACGCTCCTCGCCGTCAAACCTCCTCCATATCCCCCCCTTTTCTGTAGCTAAGCATTAGCATTAGTCCCTTGGGCCTAGTAGTAGCTGCCCACCGACCGTATTTTTCTCTGTATTTCCGTGTTTATTTGCTTCCACTTTTCCCTCAGCACGATGATAGTACGTACTTCGCATAGCTCACATTCTTCAAGTATTTGTTTCCACAGCTCAGTATACCACGTGACTCTCGTCGGACCTCAACTTATTCCCGACTCTGAAGCACCACCTCACTTTTATTCACTTCTTTCATACAGACACGTTTTCCCCTTTTTCCTTTTTTCTCTCCATCTCTCTCACTCTCTCTGTTCCTTGCCCCCTATTTCATCATTGAACCGTGTCCTCACTGACAGTTTTTCCTGGGAACCTCATCAAAGTACGTAACACCATCAACAGCAGCAAACGAAAAGTAACCGCCACCACCACAAACAGCTAGGCGCGCAGCTTGCAGAGAGGGAGAGAGAGATGAGTGAACCTGTTATTTTGGTTGAAAGCACTTCTTGTTTCCTTGCACTGTGCTTGCAGGAGCCCACCCGTGTTTTTCTCACCCCCGCTTATTAGTGCTTGTCTCTGTATTCCTTGAGGCCCGCGGCTCTGTAAACGCTACGAATTCAAGACATGCTTTTTCTAAACCATCACAATGGTGAGTCCTAGACCACCGGACAACAACACCAACAACAGCAATGTTCACAAAAGCCGAGATCTCAAACCAGTGGCCGACATCATTTCAAGCTGCAGGCGTGCCTGCGACATTTTTTGTGCTCGTGCTCCACATCACGGCACAAAAGTCCGTAGTTTTGTACGTGTTCACGCAATCATCGCAGAACTGCTTGCCCCTTTTCTATCCCCTCCCTCTTTTGCGTATTCCCCCCTCATTTCGATTTATCCTTTCCCTGTCGTTTCTCTCTCTCTTTCTTTCTTTTCGCTCATCGTGAAGCTTCCCAATTGCTTTTTTTTATCCTCTCGAAAAAAAAAAAGGAAACACAAATCATGTCATCATTGCTGCATCTGTGCCGACGTGCGGCAGTGATGCATGCTGCTCCAGTCGAAGGGGCCAGCGTCACTGCCACGTTGAGTGCCACACAGGAGCTGAGTCACTTGTTGGCTTCACTGAGCACGCTGGCAGCCGTTCCGGGTACGTCGGCCTCAAGTCAAGGTGCGACCGTACACGCCGCATCGGACTGCGCGCGTCAATTGCTGTGCCACGTGTCTTCGCTCCCCACGACGGCCGATGTGAGTGAAAAAGTCATGTCATCCATCTTTGTGATGGCGAAGCAGCATCAGCACTTCCTCGACGCGGACACGACTTACGATGTTGTGCGGGAGACATCCCTGCGTTTCGGGACAGTGAACTTGCTTCTGTGGAAACCGAAGCAACTGCTTGCCGGGCTCCATGCAATTGCAAAGTCGTGTGCGGCACGCCCACCGCTCCCCATCACTGCAGATCTGGTCGCAAACGTGGAACGCGCGCTCCCTCAGCTGAACGCGCGCGACACAGCTTTGTTCCTGTGGTGTCTTGCTGCACTCCAGTGGTTTGACCAGAAGCCTGGACTCTGGGACACCACCTGCCGTCGCTGTATCTTGCTCCTGAACCAGATGAATCACGTCAGCCGCACCACGGTTCTGCACGCGGTGTTGCTCACCCCCACACAGTGCGATGGCCGCGCACAGCAAGAGTTGATGGGCCTCCTTCAACAGGACCACGAGCAGCAGCTGCATCAGCCGGGGGCAGGGGGCATGTCCGCGCCCGACAATGCCGACGGCGAGTCAGACGGCAATGCGGGCGATCACAAAGGTCTGCGCCTGCGCTTGCTCTCATCCGTGGCCCGGCTCCCCACCGACGTCCAGCTCACGCTACTTGAGCGCCTTTGCCACGCTATCGCCACTGCGAAGAACGACGCGACACAACCGATGGTACGATCTGCCGACCTGGAGGAGCTCGCGTATCTCTTTGAGCATCTCAGCCGAAAGCACCTCAGCGTAGCCCAGAGTTTGGTGATTTTGGAAACGGTAGTTGAGGCGTCCGCGGCCGCGTCACTCAGCACAGTGAGCTCCGTACCTGGGGCGCGAAAACTGTGGAGGCACGCCATCACGACGGTCGCCGGAATCGGTGTGCGTGATGGCCAGGCCACATCCGGTGCCGTGTCGGCGACTAGACACACGACGTCCGCAATGCCATCACCTCCAGCTGAAACGACGCGAGACCTGGAGCTCCTCGTGTCCAGTGGTCTCCGCATTCCATTTCTGTTTTCCTTTGCAGACTCCACGTGCGTGGTTGCCGACGATCGTGCTCCATTGCTGAACGTGGAGGAGACGAAACTCTTTGTCGAGGCTGTTGCTGCACGCCTACTGACACAGGTGACGTACTGGCAGCGTGACCTGTCGCCGGCATCGGCACGGAGTGTCTGGACGGCTGCCGTCGCTCTGGACTTTCTGGCTGCCGTGCGTGCCGCGACAGGGTCTCACGCATCACAAACAGCTACCGAGGCGGCCACGCGCTTTGTCAACCTGTTTCCAGTGCTGTGGGCACAGCGAGATGCGGTCGTACGTGAGGGTGTCGAGCTGATCATCCTCGCACAGGAGACCCCTTGCGCACCCGCGTGGGCCGCCGTGCCCCCGCGTATCGGGGCTGCAGCCGCAACCGCGTGCCGAGAGTTGCTGAGCCGCACCACCGCGGCGCTCCTCACGTGTGCCGACAAGGATACCGCAAAGGCCGCCGTGGGCATCGGCGTCCGACGTGTGCTGGAGCTGTGTATTGCTGTTGAAGGCACCGGACTGTCGAAGTGGGCAACACCTGAGACGGACGCACTCAAGAGTCTGTGGCCTCAGCTGCTCAGTGCGCAGCGCACGCACACGCCGCTCCTGCGCGACATCACGGAGCTGGTGCACATGCGGACCTGCGGCTCACGCGTTGGTGCGTGTCGTGTCGGCAGCTCTGCTGGCTGCGGCCACGCGGTCATCCCTGATGCACTGCTGGAGGTCTGGATCCGCCACTTGCTCGGCGAAGGCGCGTCGCCGCTCACTCGGATGCAGGAGGAGGCCTTGCTGGGGTGCTTTGCGCAGCGAGCCGCTGACCCGGACGCGCTGGAGCGAGCCTTCCTCCTCCTCGTCACACGCCGCCTGGGTGAGTCACAGACGCTGCTCGACACCCGCGCACTGAGCCCATCGGCGGTGGTGTGCCTGGTTGAGCACGCTGGCACGCTCGCCAAGCGCCACCCGGTCACCGCGAGCACGATTCTGTTCATGCTGATGCAGCGTCTTAGCACGGAGGTGCGCACGGGCGTCACCTCCCTCGATGCACTCAACGATGTCGCCTCGCTGCTCTCCTCGCCCGCTTGCGAGGATAAGGAAACACGTGACGGCCTCTCCATCGCCGTCAAGCAAGGTGCAGTAAAACTTCTCACAGGTCGGCCGTGGCCTGCGGAGTCGAAGGCTTTCCTTGTCGCCTACCTCGTGCGCGCCGAGGTGCAGCTTGACGAGCCGTTCTTGGCTGCGCTGAGGACGTTTCCATCTTCTGTCTGACTCACTCAGCTTGACCTTTTTTCCGTTTCTCACAGAGAGTGGCCATCGGCCTCTATCAATCGCATGTCAAAAACTGACCTTCTCAAACAAATACACCATCCGATCAAGGAATGGGCTCTGCCTTCATTTCAATCACACTCACGCCACACAAACCAGGCCTCTGTGTGACGTCATGAAACACTTCTTGCTCACCTTGCCTTTCTACCGTTCCCGCCTCTGTTTTTTTTTCTTCTGCGTCCCTCATACTCTCCGTCCCCTTTCCATATCGTCTCGCCACCCTTCGCACAGTCGCGACCTGTCCAATCGCCAGCAACCCAAAAGAAAAACACGAAAGAAAAAACATTACAGCATATATTGGGTGAGAAAACCTTTCCTCCTAACGGCTTTTCTGTTCCTACTCGACTAACAACAACAACAACAACAGGAATGGACTTTAGCGTCAACGGCTCGTCGTTTCACTCGGCAAACGGACTGTTTTCCGTGAAACCGCTTTTCGGCATGCACTCCGTTCTTGCCAAGACGGAAGCTGCGGCTGCGTCTTCCCCCACGTCGCCGCTCGGTCGGGTCGTGATCGCGCCGGTTGATGCGCGAGGCCGATTCTTAGTCGAGCAAAACGCCGTCTACTGCGTCACCGCGTTTCAGGCCCAAGAGGATTACAAGGCATTGCTTAAGCGCCGCCTGCATCGGAGCCAGCACGCGCGACGCGCACAGGAAACCAAGGGCAAGACACCACGTGCCTCACAGCAGGCGAACCGTCGCGGCTCGACGGCGTACACAAAGTTTGTCGGAGAATTCATGAAGACATTCCACAACACGTCCTTCACGGATGCCAGCGCCGCCTGGCGATCACTAGACTCCACAGCGCGCAAGCAACGCAGCACGAAGGACCTCATTGCGAAAATCGTGCGCAACGGCCGGTACGAACTGTCCACATCGAAACGCACGTAGAACTCACGCATGCACCGCTTCACCCGCTTCCCCGCCATCTCTTACTTGGCTCGCTTAACACAAATATGAAATTCACCCTGTACTGCAAGTTGTGTGCATGCGTCATGGTTTATGGATACTCTCGCATTCCGGAGTGAGCGAAAGAAGAAAGAGACACCCTCTCCCCTTAACACACACACACACTCACGCAACACAAATCTCTACATGGGAAGACTGTGCACGCGCGGCTGATGCCGTGATTCAGGACGTGGATGTACATCAAGCCATCCCGTGCCTAGGACCAACACCAGTAGGTGGATGTGTCGTGCCTCAAATCACCACTCGAGGTCCCTTTAACTATTCTTCCCAACTCTCCCTGCTTTCCGACCTTGGTCTTGCGATAGTTCAACCTGTACTTTTTCCCCTTGTGCCTGTCTGCATTCAGTTTTCTTTTTTTGTTTGTTTCGCCTCAGGTGCTCTCGTGTTGCTGCAACGATGATCCAAGAGGAGGAAGATATCCGCAGTCAAATCACTGCACTGCTTGCGGCAAAGGACCCTGCAAAAGTGCCAAAGATAGACGCACTTCTCGCACGCTATGCCGGCCACGAGGATGCCCTCTTGGCGGCGCTCAAACGCAAATACGAGCAGAAGGAAAGCGCTTCCGCCGCCGCCGCGACATTATCCACAACAAATCTCACCACAACGGGTTCTTCTGCCGTGGTGCCAACAGAAGCCGCCGCGCCTGTTGAAGATCGACTGGAACCGTATCGAAAACGTCTGCACCGCCTCTATGTGGCTCATTGCCCAGGGCGCGTCCCGTTCGTCGACCACGACCTAAAAAAGTACCCCGGCCGCGAGGAAGACGTCATCCAAGCGGCTGCCAAAAGGTTTGGCCCAGAACCGCCACTTGAAGACGTGACGACCGCAACACCCGCCGCAACACCTGAGGTCGTGCCAGAGCCACCGTCTAGCATCAACCAGCCATCGACAGACGCGGCGGCGCCGAAGGACTCGTACCTGGCACGTCTCACGCGGATCTACCAACGCTACGCACCCGAGCGCGTGAGCCAGGCGCCGCGGCACCTCGAGAAGTACGCGGGCCACGAGGAGGAGGTCATTCGGGCCGCGGTGCGCCATTTTGGACCGGAGCCAGATGCGGGCGACGTCGAATCACCGTCGACCGAAGCCGCACATGTGGTTGCACCGACAGAGACGCAACCAGTACCATCTGCAGTATCAGCACAAGAGACGAGTGGCGACGCTGCCCAGACTCAGGTGACTGAGGTTGCCCCGTTGAGCACCACCGCACCAGACACCTCATCGCGATTGACGACGACGACGACGGCCGTTGAGGCGTTCCAAGCAGAGCCGACTTCTAGCGGTGCCGCTGCCTTGCCCGCTGAGGTGGAAGAAACACAACTTGCTTCTCTCCACGCCTCACTGACAGAGCAGGCCGCATCTCTCGTGTCGCATGACCCTGGAACGACACAGGCGATGGCTGACGAGAGCCTCGAGCCGGCCACAGCACCAGCAGCAGCAGCAGCAGCAGCAGCAGCACAAGACGAAGCGTCGCCATTGAAATCCCTTGACACCACGTCATCCGCACCCCCATCAACGTCTGAGAATTACGCGTTTACCTTTGTCCCGACACCGCAGCCTGTGCAGGAGGAGACGCAGACGTACACTACCGCCTTTGAAATCACACCAATGGAGGAGCAAGAGTCCACAGCCCCCGAGCTGTCACCCCCACTCTCTGCCGAAGCGGTGCAGCACGCGTCTGAGCCCGCGCCTGCACACGTCGTCGCACCTGCCGTCCCGGTGCCTTCCGCCCCTGCCGAGCAGCACGACGAGACAGCGATCGCCACGGAGCCTGGGCCTGAGCCTGAGTCTGTCACTGGCACGCACGCTGAAGAAGCCGACACCGTGACACCGGACAAACTGACAACCGCAGCAGGGGAGGAGACCGAGTGTTCCCTCGCGGAAACGGTGAAGCCGTTGTTTCGCTCCATTGAAACACTGACGCGGCCAGATTCTTTGGAGTCCAGACGCGGCGCCACTAGGGCTGACTGCACCGTCGATGGCGAGACGTGCGCCTATTTGATCTGCGTTGCCTTGGGCCAGGATCAGCCTACGTCGTCGTCTTCGCCGCCACCCTCTGCGATGACGGAGGATGCACTGGTTGCGGCCATAGCGCGCGAGGTCAACGCAGCAGGCACCACGCTGAATGCCGCGGCAGGTCGCCTTCGGCGCGCCGTGAGCCGACTGGTGCCACGCGATCTTGTCACGGCCCGCAGCGTGCCCGTGAGCAGTTCACAGCCCCGTTGCTTTTGGTGCCATTGGTGCATCTTGCCGTCCGTCGAAGCTCGCTGGCGCCGCGCGTGGGTAACACTTCTTCCCGCAAGCCAGCTGTTGAGGATTTGCTATCCCAACTCAACACGTGTGGAGCTGCCGATTACGTTTGCCCACATCTTGGCTTGCCGCCGCGATAGCTTCGCGACTCTGTCCGGAGCGCCGCGCGCGTTCGCGACAAACGGCGTGCGACTCACGTTTTCGTCCGACGCCGTGCCGCTGGAGCTGTTGCTATGCTTGGAGCACGCAGACGACGCAGAGGCACTCGCGGCGGCCTATCGCGCCCACGAAAGCGAAAAGCGGCGTCGCCAGCGGGCGGAATCTCGCGCCATCACGGCGAACACGAGCGCCACACCAGACGATGCACCGCGACAGCCGTCGCCGTCGTCGCTCATCGCCTCTGGTACCTCGTCAACGGCCCCAGCTCTGAGCATTTGGTGGTGTAGCGACAACGCGAGAACGTTCCACTTGTCGAGGTGGTCCCTGTGCGAGAGCGGCACAGCCATACAGGTGACGCCTGTCGAGCGTGGCGAAGACACCCCGAAGCCATTCCCCTCGTGGGATGCGGTGGCTGCTGCGGTCGACTCGAGCGACATCCCGCTTTTGCCCAAGTCCCTGAAGGCCAAGTCGGACGCACACGGCTTTGCACTCGCCCTTCGCGACAACGCGTTTGTCTACTGTTGCGCGAGCTCGCAAACGGAGCGCATGTGTGCGATGCGTTGGGTAAAGTACTGCTTAGCACGTCGAGAGTTGCTTCGTGTACCCGTCACACAATGGTGACCATCGCCACTGTGGGTGTGTCCACGCATGCAGTCAGTCGGTTCTACGTATCACACAGTCTAGTTTTCTCTTTTCAAACAGATCTTCAACGAGGCTGTCGCAACAGAGTGTGTGTGCCTTCGTCCTTTTGCCCGTGACGTCTACCGCCGCAACACACAATGGACGCGATGATAGGTTGACCGGTTTCTTTTCCCTTTTGTTTCTTCTGTACGCTTTACTTGCTCCTCTCTTTCGCTCTCCTTTGTCAACAACTCTCTCAGCCCCCCCCCCCCCCCTGAAGGTCAGCGCTAACACGGCTTGCAATCTCGTTTGCTGCCTTGTGGTGGCGTGAGCGAACGTATCGCACCATACGTGGCCAGGTGCCTGTCGTGTTTCTTGGCTTCCTGCGTCTCGTGTCTGTCTTTTTCCCCCCACCCCTTCTGTACCACGACCACTTTTCATCTCCATATCTCTCTATCAAATCTCCGTTTTCAAGTACTGTTTGTAGTTTCTCACCCGCCACATACGTATTTTGTCGGCGTCGTTTTCTAGCGGCCCATGGCGAGCAACGCGTGCGGAATCCTTGTTGAGGCTGAAGGCGAGGTGCGCAAACTGTCACCGCGCGACGCCTACATTGGCTTCTGTCTGCGGCGCGATTGCAAACCGATTCTTGCTGTGGCCGACCTCTTCTCGGGCGTGGCCGGCGACTGGACGAGCACCACTGCGGTTGACCTGTCGACCACATACGTAGGGCCTCGTGGCATCTGCGCTGTCTGCGACGTGTGCACGCTGCTAGTCCGTCTGCGGCACGTTGACTTCTCCGATAACTTCCTCACCAACGAGTGCGCACCTGTCCTGGCTGAGCTTGTCGCCGCACACCCCTTCCTCGAGAGTCTGGAGCTTCACGGGAACCGCTACATGTCTTGGACCGCTGCCATGTACCTCGCGAACGCGGTCGCGGCAAACTCCCGCATGACGTACGTTGGCCTCCTCGGCACCAGCGTCGACGCAGAAACACGGAGTGCCGTGTTTGCCGCGACGAGGCGCAACGCCCTGACCAGGTACGCGAAGCAGGCTGGGTCACTACAGCCCAGCAACCATCGAAATGCCGTACTGCTGCGTGCGATGCGCCACTACTTTTTGTCTTTAGCCGGTGACAACGATACCGTGCCTGCGTCTTGCGTGCAAGACGGCCGTCGCGAGCGCCGACTTTTCCAAGGTGACGGCGCTGACGCGAGCAACAACAACGGCGCGATCACGCTGGACGCCAACAGGCAGGCACTCGAGAGCACACCGAAAGGCGACACGCAAACGAAGATCGCGGATGAACCGATCACATGGAGCCACTTCTTGATTCTCGTGATGCTTGACGGCACCGTGTACGATGAGCAGCTGGTGCGCCGGCTAGCGCACGTGTTCGAGAGCTTCAATGTCATCCCATCCGCTGGACTTACGGGTGGCCTCGTGGAGGTCAGTGAGTTTGCTCATGTTCTCAGTACCATCTACTCACTCCCACCCAGACATGGCGACGTCGCAGTCCTGAGGGAAAAACTCGGCCTGGACGACACAATGACCATCTCCTGGGATGAGTTCCTGTATACCTTCTATCCGTCCCCATCTGACATGAGCGGTGGTGTCGCTGGGTGTGTGGCGACGCCGTTGCCTGACGACATCCGCGCGTTTCACTACTGATACTCCACAGCGTTTCGTTCTGCCCGATGCAGTTTTGCGGCTGCTCCCGTTATGTAAATCACGTCTCGACCACCCTTTTTTTTTCTCTGGAGAGTGTGTCTGTTTTTGCGCTCGTCCTTTCCCCACAACACACAACAAACCACACAACTTTGATCTTTCGCTGCCAACGCGACATCGCTTTTTTCCCCCCTTTGCAATGCAGATTGTGCGACCGCCACCAGTGGCGTCACGTACGCATGTCATCGACGCACCGGCCTGGCTAGCGTTCTCCGTGTCGTCACACAACACTCTCTTGTGCGCATGTGTGTGCCACATGTTTCTCAGCATTCACAACTTCACTCCCGCTGTTCCCCCCCTCCCAAACTGTCTCTTTTCACGGTCTCTCCACCAAATTGCAACAGCACGGAAGTCAAGTTACCTTTTCCACGTGCGTGTGCGTGTGCGAGTGTCTCTCTCCTCCTTTTTTCTCTCTCCTTTACACGGTCACGTCTTTCTTCTTTCTTTGGCTCATGTCTTTTGGCGAACCACAGTGCGTTGAGATTGGGTCACTGCAGCTCAGTGCGGACGAGGCAGCAGAGGAGATCTTTGTGGAACCCGAATCCGGTCGTTTGTGGCTTCTCGGCAGCGAACGCCAACGTGTGTTTGTTCTCGATACCTCCTCAGCTGAATCCGCGCTCAAGCGCCAGGCCGCTCAGCTTGAGACGCGCTCGACAGCGCTTCAGCACATCTTCACTCTGCACAGCGACAACAACACGCCCGAATCTCCACCACGCACCCCGGACGAGATCCTGACGGTACTTTTCCCAACACTCGTGAGCAGCAGTGATGACGGCAATGAGGCAGCCGCGCGGACTGCCAAAGCCGCCGTTCTGGTGACTCGCAGAGGCGCACTCATTGTTCGCTCACTTGATAACCCTACAGAACGCGGAGTAGAGTGGGGGCTGCCCGTTCAAAATGTTAGTCACAGTCTCGCGCTGCCTTGCGACGCGTGTGCTGGTGGCTTCAACATACTTGCCTGCACCAGAAGCGGCTCGGGATGTGAGGTGTTCGCCTTGTCGCTGCGGGCGTTCGCGCACCGTGGCAACGACGACGACGACGACGATGCAAAAGTACGTCAACCGTCTGTCCGCGGTCTCTTTCGCGTCACCGGCAGCATCGCAAGCCTCTTGTTCGACCGCGGCGAAATGGTCGTTCTGTGCATCACGGCGGCCGGTGCTGTGGACGTGTGGAGCTGGACCGACGAGGAGGACGTCACGACACAGTACCGACCCATCGAGTACGACGTCTCCACTCTCGGTGCACCGGCTGTCGGTGCTGCCCTGGTGGCGGATGGCCACGTTTGGATTGGCACCGAGTCTGGCAGCATCGTGCGTTTACCCATCGAGCGAGCCGCAAACGCCACAGCGGCTGACGCATCTCCCCCCACGCTGCTGGCGAGTTGCGCTGCTCACCGCGGGGCAGTGGGAAGACTTCTTCTCATGTCCCTTGGCACCCGTGTGTGGAGCTGCGGTGTGGACGGCAAGGTGTGCGTCTGGGACACCGCGTCGGGCCAGCTGTCAGGCTCGTTTCTCTTCAGCGCTGAGCCAGAGGACAGCAACGTCACGGCCTGCCCACCACTTGTTGTGACGCCGCTTTGGGGCGTTCACAAGCCGTCGGCGTCGTTGAGCTCCTTCAACGTGCTCGAGCGTCTTGCCGGTGGTGCCGAATCCCTCTTGACAACCACGGCCTGTGAGCGTGCGCACCAGGCCCAGCTCCGCGAGTCGAACGCGATGCGTATCGTTTTGCAGCGGTTGATGGCGTGCAGCATCGGCACCGCACGCGACTCCCAGGAAGCCGCCCTGGCAGCCGCGGACAGCCTCGAGGAGCCTCTGGGCATCCCAGTGAGGGATCTGCTGCACGTCGTCGCCGACGCACGCGCGTGCCGCGATACTGTTCACCGTTATCTCAGTGCGCGGCACCGCCAGCATGTAGACGGCACCACAATCTCCTCAACGAACAGCCTTCGCGCACCCGTGCAGCAACTGGTGACAGACGCGCAACGGCTGTGGCAGTTGGAGGACGAGGTGAGCAGCTTTCTGAGGCAAGTCGCCGTCACCCTTTCCCCTTCCACACCCCTGGAATCGCTCGACGACGTGCGCGCCGCGGTGCAGGAGTTGCATACGACTGTGAAGAAGAGAGATACCTCTTCGGCTACCCAAGACAGCGACACTGTGGCGGCAGAGCATCCTGATGGAGGCGCCACGAGTGCAGAGAGACAGTCGCTTGAGCGTGCGCTTGAGCTGGAGCGGCAACTGCGACTGGCGAGCGAGAAGGCACTGTCTGACATGACAGAAGAGAACCGCGAGCTCTCTCGCCGTGTGGAGCTGCTCACCAAGCAGGTTGAGCGCAGTGAAGACGAGAACGACGTGTTGAAGCGCTCGCTCCTGGCCGCGCGCAAGGCCGCCGAGGCGCAGTCCTCAGAGGCGGCCAAGCTGTACGGACTGGAGGCACGTCTGCGTGAGAGCGAGGCACACCACCAGAGCCTGGAAGAGGAAGTGACCCGTCTGCGTGGCGTTGATGAGGTGGCTCAGGCACGCGCAGCGCAAGTGACCAAGATGCAGGCGACACTGGACACATATTCACAAAAGGAACTTCTCGCTCGTCGTGCCATTGCTGACTTTTTGCGCACGCAGAGCGATATCGACAAGCACGTTCAGCAGCTGGGCGAGTTCGCGGCGAGCCTTTATGCCCCAAGTACGGCCTCAACGGCCCCGTCTGCACAAGACCGATTTGAGAGTTTGCTGCACCGCACACTCGATTTAGAAGAAACCATAGATGAGATTTTGCACCAACAAAAAACATACATTGCGGATTTGAAGCACGATCTTCTTTTGTAGCGAGAGCGAATGCCTGTGAGCCGCCCCAAGATTATTTGGCCCCCTCCCCCCCCCTGAATTGTTCTTCTTCTTGGTCACCATTTTTTTTCTTTTGCGTGCATTGAATCGCCTGCGAAAAGGTGAGAGATCTGGCAATTCACCACTACTTTACCCATCCGCCAAATGTGTCACTACCAAGGAACACGACGTGGCAGACGACACCAGTGATGTATGCGCACCACGTGTAGCTCAATGCACTCTCCGTCTTCATCTTTTTCCCGTTGTGCTCTTGCTTTTGCTTTTGTCCACGTCCTCTGTGGTAGCGCGCGCGCACGGCACCGTCGACCCCACACCTACAACATTTTGCACCTCCAATCTTCCAATCTGCCCCCTCCCCTTCTTCTCTTACTCCTCCGCTCTTTCTCTCACTTTCGTCTTCGGTAGTACGCCAACCTCTAGGTCTTCTCTCTCTCTCTCTCCTTTTTTTCTCTCCCCGTTGTCCCTTTTCTTTGATTGTCCTCTACCGTTTGCTGCCCGAGGCGCTTTTCCACTTGGTACAGGAAAAGTCCACGACGCAACTCATCAGCTCAAACTTCACAATACATATATTGCAGTAGGACGTGCTCGTGACACTACTTGTTGACTTTGCGCATTTATTCTTCTCTTCCTGAACACGAACAAAAAACGTAACAGTACTCCCCACGATGCCCACTCCCGCAAAAGGCAACGCCAAGGCACCAGCGGTGCCACCCAACAAAAACACCGCTGCGCCACGCAAGGAACCGAAATCGTCTTCCACGCCGCCACCCAAACCAGACGGCACTGCCGCTCCCAAGAAGGCCACCCCAGCGTGCTCCAAAGGCCACAAATACGGTGGGCTTGTGATGCCAAAAGACCGTCTGTATCTGGCAGCGGGCTTGCTGCTAGCGGCAGTCGTGTTCTTCTCTGGGCTCAAGTGCGGCCTCGTTTTCGACGATCACCTCGCTATCACCAAAAACGCGGACGCCGACGCCCGGACGCCTCTCATCAACGTTTTCATCGATGACTTCTGGGGACACGAGCTGCACGCGGTCGTCTCGAACAGGTCCTATCGGCCGGTTATCATGCTGAGCTTCCGACTGCAGCACTTTTTGATGGGGTACCGTCACTCGGCGCTCTTTCTCCACCTCGTCAATTACGCCGTCGCCTATCTCAACGCGTGCTTGGTGTTCTACGTGGCACGCATCTACGCATGCCTCATCTTTCGCGACCGTCACGGATCGTCCTCCGAGTCTGGCACAGCGCAGCTTTACGCGCTGCCCGCCTTCGCGATGGCCCTTTTCATTGCACACCCCACCCATGTGGATGCTGTGACCTCCATTGTGGGACGTTGCGAGGTGTTCTACTGCTTCTTTGGCGTCTGTGCGTTCCTCGTGGCGCACCAGTTTCTCACCAGCCGCGACGGTTCCGCCCGGCAAGGTGGTCGGCTGCTGCTCATCGTCGCTCTCATGGTCCTGTGCGTGTTCTCAAAGGACAGCGGAGTCACCTTCGCCGCGCTGCTGCTGGTGCACGCAGCCACTATGCTCTACGTGGGTGGCACGTCGAAGGCATCTGCGGCCGTCCTGTGCGCTCTTAGCGCGGCCATGGTCATGGCGTACTTTGCGTTCCGTCAGAGCTTCATCGGCAGCGTGGACCTCCGGCGAAGCCCCGTTTTGCGGCGCACCGAAACACCGCAGCTCTTCGTGCCGCCTGGACCGTTGAACTGGCTGTCGATCCGCTGGGTGGCCCAGATGAAAAACCTCGAACTGCTGTTTTTCCCCACCTCCCTGTGCTGCGAGTACAGCTACAACTGCGTGCCAAATCTGACCTCCGTCGCAGACCCCAGATTCATCAAGTTCCTTCTCGTCACCGTCGCTGCGCTCGTGTCTGCTCTGACGGTGATCTTCTTCGCCATCCGAAAACGAAGTGCGCTGGCGCTGGTCCTGCTGCTGAGCCTGACGTGGCTGGCCGTTCCCTACGCGCCTGTGAGCCACCTGTTTGTGCAGATTGGCACCTTTGTGGCAGAGCGCTGCCTCTACGTGCCATCCATTGGCGCCGTGCTCATCATTGTGTTCCTGTTCACAAACCGCCGTGATGCCAACGATGCCCAGGCGCGGCACGTCCGGTACGTTCCGTTGGTGGCGGTGCTGGCGCTCTGGACGCTCCTCAGCATTGGGCAAAACACGGTGTGGCAAAGCGACGTCACGCTGTTTCGATCGGCCATTGACACGTGCCCGACCAGCGGGAAAGCACACGTGCAGCTCGCTACTGCCTTGGTGGAGCGGGACGCCGCCATCTCGTCAGAGGCAGAGGCGCTCTTCAAGAAGGGTTACGAGCTCGACGACAACCTCAAGACCGTGTTCTACTTCCTCGCCATCGACGCGTGGCAGAACAAGCACGACAGCGCCACTGCCTACTCGCTCATCCGCGAGTGCGCCGGCGACCCGCTCACGATGGGCCGCTGCTACCCTGTCATGGAGGAGATGCGGCGTGCGCTGCACCCAAACATGACAGCCTCCGAAGTGGCGCTCGACGACGTCTCCATCGCCAAGCGCAACGCCGACATCGCCAAGCGGTATCGCGAGGCCGCGGAGATGGTGATCGATGAGAGCGGCGACTACTGTTACGCGCGTAGCCTGATGTTGGCGGCGCTCAAGTACTGGTCCATGGACTCTCTCTCATGGCGGAGCACCGACATCGGGCAGAGCAGCCCCCGCGATGCCACCTTCTGCGACACCACGGGCCGCCTCGCGACCGTGGCGCACGAGTGCTACCTTGTGCAGCGCCCGCGGGAGTTCAAGCTGCGCAACACGCCATCCGCCAAGGTGTTCAAGCATGGGCGCATTCTCTCTGCCTTGGCGCGTGTTGTCGAGGGTGTGGAAGCGTGTGAGACCGACTGGGCGAACGAGAGTGTCTTTGACGCGGATACCAGTGTGGTGAACACGTATCCCGCACAAGTGGCGCGCTTCGTTCCCCTCGCGACGCATGTTCTCGCCTCGCTGACCCCCATCTACGACACCGGCTTCGTCAACGCGACCTTCGAGCGAAAGGTCAGCGCGGAGAAGCAACTGCTGGAGATTGCTCTCCGACGGTACTGTGCCGCGGCGCAGCTCGCTGACGAAACACGCGTCACGCATAAGCTGCAGTTGATGGCACCACAAGCACTGCGCGAGCAGCGAACGCTGTTCAAGACGAAGCGGAATGAGTGGCTGCAGCAAATCCACACCATGATCAACTCGATATACGCCATGTCGCCTGCCGATGCCGACACACGTGCCTTGCTGCAAAAGTTCGTTTCATGTGTTCCTGACCTCCTCAACTAGCTCCCCCCCAAAAAAAAGAAGTGGACTCTCGTTTCCTGTATTTTTCTCTGATTCGCTGCCAAACAAACAGTAGTTTTTTTTTTCAAACTCTCTCCCTCTTCCATTTTCCGGTTTCTATATCTGTCTTCGTAGTCTTGTTCTGACTTCCCACCGATTTTTGTTGTGGCCCCTCTGGGCTATCCAACAAGATGGACGATGTGGCTCTGATGTGCACACAGAGAGAACAACAACAACAACTATAACAACACGGTCCTCATTTAGGCGCACACACACCAGAGCATGGGACGCCGCGAATGCCATGAACGCTTCTCTCTTTTTTCTTTTGTTGAGAACGCCCTTTCGGCTGTGGTGAATTCACTCGTCTCTGTCCTCCGGGCTCGCTTGCGTGCGCCTGTTGAGGTCATATTACTGTCGGATGGACAGAACCCCCTGAGCATGTGTACGACCAGGTGACACGACGCACCATTTTATCCACGCTCCCCCCTCCGCTTTACCCTGCACACATTTCTCACTCCTTCTTCTGTTCTTCTCTGCCTCTTTTTTGCTCATGAACAGGAGCTACTCGACGCCTTTTTTTTTCACCTCCTCTTTTGCTTCTCTGCTTGTCCCGCAAACGGTGGACAGCAGTACAATACACAAAGACACGCATTCCTTCTGTGGCTCCTCCTCCCTGGCTGCTCACCTTTCGTAGGGTATATTGTCGATCTGCATACCTCAATCCGCTGCCACCATCCTCGTGACCAGCATGGTCTACAAGTGCGTGGTTGTCGTGAGTAGTGACGACGGCGCCGTGCAGCGTACGCTTGCTCTTGATGCCGCGCCGAGCACCTTGGACGAGCTGTGCGAGCACCTCAAAACACTCGACCTGCGTCTTCAGGCGCTTCCGTTCACGGTCAGTCTCACTCTGAGCTCGCCCGGAGCCGAGCTTGTTGAACTTGCCTCCGATTCGGATGTCACACGGCTGTGGCCGGCTAATGAAGGCGACGTGACCCTCGACGTGCGCATCGAAGGCACCGCTGACCCACACAGCATCTTCTCTTCGACGTACTTTGGCTCGGAGGTGGTCTCGCTCATCATTTACCCACCGCTGAAGAACGGTCTGAACGCCGACGCAGACGTCGTTGAGAAGCAGCTTGTCGTGCCTCTCACGGGAGCACTAGCCGCACTGCAGCGCGCCATTTACTGCTCGCTGCCCACCACCGCCGGCCTGCGGGCGTCTAATCTCACGTTGTTCCAGGTCACAGGTGACTCCACACGCGAGCTTGTTGCACTCCGCAACGACGACGACGCCGAGGCACTGTTGCACAAGCACGCCAAGAGTGGTACGTCTCTCGCTGTCACCTACACGGTCCCAGAGACAACCCCACGGAAGACGGCGCCAAAGCCCGCGCCGACACCGAGTCACGTACCAAGCATGGCACCGCCACCGCCCGTCAGCCAGAAGCCCCAGCCTGCGCGACCTTCACCACCTCCCAGCACCACAAAGTACCCGGCAGCTGAGCCGCTCGCTCCCTCACCACCGGCAGCGCGAACACCCACGGCGTCCGCCACCAGCGCCACCACGGCCGCTGCTGTCCCCGGTAGCAGCTGCCCTGCCAACAACACGGAGTCCGCGCCGAGCCCCCACCAGGTGCGCAATGAGCCGCAGCCCGCTGCCTCTTCGGCCTCGCTGTCGTCGCGGCCAGCCCAGTCCACGCCCACCTCCACAGCCACGACGCCAACCAAACGCCCGCCTGCTTCCGCCCCACCGCCAGCTGCGCCACCGACCCCAGAGGCGACCGCCACCACACCACCACTGGTCCACTCCACGGAGAGTGTGCCCGAGGCAACACTGGCGCCCGTAAAGAGGGAGCGATGTGCGCACGTGCGCGTGTCATGGAACACACGTCTGACAGACGCCGAGACGATTGACTTCTGGTACAACAAGAAGGAAGCGGGCATTCTGGTCAGACTCACCGACCTGTGCCTTGAGCAGACAGCGGCGGCGGCTCACTGCGCTGATGGCGTGCCCACCCCAAACACTGCGACGGCATCGCTGAGTGTACTTTCGGGGGGCCAAACAACGCTTCTTTCGGAGGATGCGGACCTGCGCGAATGGCTCGTCATGACGCGCGAGTCCGGCGCAGTCCTCAACATTGTCCTCTCACTGTCCTCGCCACCCAAAGCAAATGCTGCCGATGCCGCGCCATCACCTGTTGAAGCGAGCAATGAGAAGGTCTCTCCTACACAGTCGTCGGCCCCACTGACGCCAACGCCGCCTTCACAGCCCCGACCACCTTCTGCACCGTCAGCAGCGGCCGCGGCGGCGTCGTCCCCGCCGCGTCGGCTCTCCGTCGTGGAAGCGGATGCTGCTGGTGCTGCTGCTGGTGCTGCTGCAGCGGCCATCGAAACACACTCGGCAGCGCAATCCAAAAGTTCGGACTCTACTGTCGCCAGTGGGACGGAGAGCCCCACGAACTCGATGGGCACAGGGAGCGCCTCCCTCCCGAGTCACAACGACGCGTCCGGCCCGTTCAAGACCAGCGTTGCCGTGGACGACGACGATGCCGTTCCGGTCTTCATCTCAGCCCCGCCGGCTGTCATCGATCATACAGGCCTCGAAGCACTGGCGCAGTTCTTCGTGCGCTGGGGCGACGCCGAGGCCTTTGTGCAGTGCACGCTTCGGCCGGGACTCATGCTGGACGACCTCAAGGTCGCCATTTTCGACGAGTTCAACGTGCAGCTTCGCACAAGCTCGTCAATGCACCTGTTCGTGCGCGACCGCTGGCGCACCCCTGACACGAGCGACCCCCTCGATACGGAGGCCAAGCTGCGTGCGCTTGTGGAGGGGACGTCATGCGAGCTCATCGTCATCGAGGTGCGCGCCACGGCTCGCGCGAGTGCGACACCGGCGAATCCTCCACAGTTTCTCACTGCGCTGACGGACAAGCTGGCGCAACGACTCTTTTACATCCTGGCGAGTGACTCGGAGGTGTCGGCGCTGCAGCGCCTGGTGCAGCCATGCGAGGCCCGGCTGGAGAACGAGAAGCACACGCCTGCGTTCTCGTTCTTCTCGACGATCCGGGCACTGTCGCCAACCCTCGCACTCCCGCGAACGGTGAAGGGGCTGAGCGACTTCATCACCCAGTTGCTGCAGGACGTCCCACCCGAGGAGGGCATCCGAGCTGTGCAAAGCTGCCTGACCCAGTGCCACTGCGTCAACATCGCCCAGCCCCTGAGCCTTCTCCGCGACCAGTACTTCGCAGAGGCCGCTCTCACCGACGTGTCCGGAAGCGCTGTGCCACCGACGGCGTACAGGACGGCACAGCGCGTCGTGGAGATCTTCTGTGCGACGCAATTGACGGCGGCGACAGAATCGGACACCACCACTGCACCCGAGTTAGAGGCGGCGCAGAGCGACAAGCAAAACACCCACGTCACAGATGACCGCCCGCTTGTGCCGGGGCTTTTAACTGACCTGTTTGCGAAGGATGTGGAGTGCATGGCTGGCCTCGCCAAGGCGCGCGCGAGCGGTGCGCTGCGGCTGCGCAGCCGCCTCGCGGACCCACCCGACGAAGCGCACGGCGTGGTCATTGACTACCTCCGTCGGGAACTGAAACACAGCTTTGATTCATGCTCTGCCGCTAAATTGGAGGCATTCATTCAGAACCCAGAAACGAGCGCCACTGCTGCGCATGATGCGGTTCTCAGCATTGTTGGCGGACTTCTCGCACCGCACCCTGTTGCAAATGGAACACTGTGGCTGCAGGAGCACTTCAAGAGCAAAATGTCCGATGTACTCTACACGAAGATGCGTACCTTTGCCCGCTCTGACGCTGTCGCATTGCCGCACCTCACCAAGTGCTGCTGGACGATTCTGGATCCCGCTCTTGACCCGTCGCAGCTGCTCGTGTGCTCGTCGTCGGCGAGCTACATGGCCCGCTGGGCGCTGCTCGCGCTGCAGCTGGAGTGTCTTCACCGCGGGCTCGTCTTTCCGCCGCCAGCGCCCTATGGCACTGTCAGAAAGGGGCCGCGGCCGGTCAGCTTCTCCAATTTGGCCTTTCGCGCGAACTCGACCATCTCCTCGTCGATTCCGTCGACGACGTTGGGCGCGCTCAGACCCGGACGGGAGCGCGGCAAGGGAAAGAAGGTCCATTACAGGTACAAGTTCAATTGGAATGAATTAGGCTCCCCCAAGGCATTTGACCGCGTCACAGCAAAAAAGAAGTGACCGTGTCTCGCTCGTTTCCACGCCAGTCCGAAAAGGTGGGTCCCTTTCCCCCGTCTCTTTGCCAAATGCCTCCTCTTGCTTGATTATATATGTAATCTATTCACTGGCGAGACGGCTCTTGTACTTTTCCCTTTCCCTTGTTCCTCGTGAGTCATTTTTCCTTTTTTTTGTTTCTCGTGGATGGCAGCGTTTTGTGTCGTACAAAACTTGTTTACTTTCTGTTATACCCCAAATTTTCAATCTTTCCTCTTTTCTTAACAACAAACATGTGGATCACCGCTTTTCCATGAAGAGGACAGCGACACACACACACACACACACACACACACACACACACTTTTTCCAAATCGCATCATCGTCATCGTCAAGAACCAATTTTTCACTCTGGACACAACACGTGCACTTTTCAAAAAAAAAAAAAAGAGATGAAAGAGGCACGGGAGTGGAAGCACCAACACGAATGTCTGCTCTCGTGTCCATCACCTGCCATACAAATGAGGAAAGATGATGACAAACAGTGAGCGCGAACATGCTTTCGACTGAGTTCTGGCATTCGTCGTTGCGACCGTTTTGCCGTGCCCAGCACTGTCTCGTTCCTGCTCCTTCTTGAACGGAGCCGCGAATTATGATCTCTGTTCACCATAACCACACGTATATTTCTTTTTCTCTCTGTTATTCTCCCTGTTCTTCAACTTCACGCGCGCAGTAAGTCATTTTGGCGTCTTTTCGCAGTCACAATGCTTCGGCTCCTTTCAAAACGGCTGTGCAGCGTGGTGCTGGAGAACAAAACAGTCCTGAAGGGTGAGCTGAATCCTGCCAAGCACGGGTTTCTTCTTAGTGGAACGGCAATCTTGCCAGACGGGCGCGTGTTCAGCGGGAAATTCGACCCAGAAAGGGGATTCCCACTGCCAGGCAGTCAGCTCGAGGAGGACGGCGACTTGTACCGCGGGGCATTCAACGATCAGTGGCAGCGTCATGGCTCGGGTGAGGCGTGGCTTGCGGACGGCACCTATTACAAAGGGAAGTTCGTGGGTGATGACCTCATCGAGGGAACCGTGCGGATTCCAAACGGGACCAGTGAGATTTGCTTCACCGGTACCTTGTGCGATGAATCGTTTGTGAAGGGCAAGCTGGTTGAACCGGACTTTGTGTACGAAGGTGAGTTCAGTGAAAACCAGCCGCACGGGAAAGGGTGCCTGACGTTCACCAGTGGCGCGACGCAAGAGGGCACGTTTTTCAACGGCAAGCTTCACGGCGCAAACTGTAAAATGAAGTTGGAGGGCGGCTTTGTGTACTGTGGCGATTTTGTGAATGGGCAAATCGTGCGTGGCACGCTGTACACCCCCACATACACGTATGAGGGTGAGTTCAACGAGCACGGCCGCGCGCACGGTGAGGGGAGTCAAACATACCTGATCAACGAGCCGCGCTTGACCTTCACGGGCATCTGGAACAACGGCGCACTCGTTCGCGGACAGTGCATCGACGAGTACGGCAACCCGATTGACTGGCAGGACAACCATGAATTGCAGCGGTCTGTCCTTGGGTCCGACCAGCAGGTGGCTGTCAACAGCTACTGCAGCTCGAAGCTGAAGGAGGCTGACACGCTCTTTCGCGATATGAACAAGAGCTACGCGCACGACGCCGAGACAGTCGCCAAGTCCACGGGGCACTACCCGAGCAAAATGGAACTCGGCTACGAGGGTAGCATCGCCACCGAGAACGCAGCGGCAGCCAACGCGAATCGCAAGCAGATGGAGGACCTCGAAGAGTCCAAGCAGGCCTTTGCTGAGCAACAGCAAAGCGTGGACCAGGTCGTCTCGAACCTGCAGCACAACGTGGTGGGTGAAATTAACGAAAACATGGCCAAGATCCAGTTTTCACGCCAAATGGGTGCACAGGAACTCTCGTCGCAGCGGATGGATGAACAGTTTGATCGCTTCATGAAGTCCTTCAACCGCGACAGCAGCAGCCAAGACGATCAGAAGACGCGGAAGCCTGGAAGCCAAGACGACGCGAACGAGGACGGCGATGACGCCTCCCTCTACATTGACGGCAATGCACCGTGGAAGTCGTTTACCGCGCGCAAATAACTCTCTCCTGACCTCGTTCTTCCCTGTTGTTGTTAGTGTTGTTGTCTATGCTCTACATGGCAGATCACACATTCACAGTCACTTTTTCATAATCAACAAACAATTTGGGATCACTCCCAGAAACAACAACAACAACAACGGCAAACAATGAAACAAAACACAATTTCGATGAAGGAGGCCGAATAGAGAGAAGCCACCAAGATCGGTGACAGCGTCCTCCAGATCGACGACCTCCTGACGTAACTTTCTGTTGTTGTTTCTCCGGGACTGCACTCGTGACACGTCGTCGAGTCAAGCTGAGGCGCATACCAACACGCGGGCACAGGATATACTCGAATGACCTAACATTTCTCTTGTGTCTTTCTTTATTGGTACCCCCTTGTTCCCGCTTTCACCCCTCTCTGTCTCTGCCCACTCACCACCCTCGCTTTTGTTTTCCCCAAGTGCTTGTTTTTTTTTTGCTGACGGATACGACACACCACAGCGGTACTACTTTACACCTTCGTCCCCCCTCCCACCGTCACGCTCAGACGAAAACAAGGGGAACAACACCAGCGCTAGCAGGACGACAACATGTTCCGCTTTCGCAAGCTGCAGTTCGCTGGACTTTCTGGTGTACAGCGCCTCATGAGTTCCTCGTCAGGCTCATCTGCGTTCGATAGTGGTAACAGCTTTTCCAGTCCGTCAGACGATAAGAGCGGGTCGTCCGCGCACCCACTCCTCTACTCGGTACCCGTCATGTCACCGCGCACCGTCGGGCGTGACCTGGAGGTGATGGCACTGTGGCAAAACCTGCTCGCTGGCCGGCACTGTCAGATGGTGCTCGGTGTGGACGGCATCGGCAAGTCTACCCTCGCCGCCGAGTTCGCCGACTGCGCTCGACGCAGCCAGCGGTTCTCGTGTATCCAGTGGTTCAACGCGAAGAGCAACATTCACGACCAACTGAAGCAGTTTTTCCTTTCAATGAAAGGCCGCAGTGAGAAGGACGTGCTGCTCATTCTCGATGACGTCCCTGATCCCGCCCGCGTCATTTCCCAGCTCCCAGAACACACCAACGTGCACTACCTCTTGACAAGCAGTGCCGCCGACATGAGCAGCGGCAACAAGGTTGTCATCACCAACCTGGAGCCACTGACGGAGAAAACTGCAGAGGCGTTGGGGGCCGAAGTCGAGTTGACCGATGCCCTGCGCGATGTCTTCTACACGCTCGGCTACGTGCCTTTGCTGCTGGAGGTGGCGCGGCATCTCGTGGAGGAGGGGATCGTATCGGATGACCAGCTTTTGCGTTTGCTGCAGGACAATAAGGTGCGCGAAGACAACACACTCAGCATCAGCCAAGCCTTGCGTGTATTGGTTGAGATCGGTGTCTCCGCACTCGAGAAGCTTTACCCCAACGCGCGCGGGGACTTGGCCACGCTGTCCTGCTTGCACCTCAGCGACATCTCCGACGTCGTCGTCGCCGCCGTCGTTGGCGACGAGAGTGCGAGTAATTTTGCTGTGTCAGCGGCGCAGTACGGCATCTTCTCTCTCAAGTGGGAGGAGAGCGCCTTTGCCATCCATCCAAGCATTGCGATTGTGCTGCGTGGGATGGTTTCCGATGTTGGCGCGCACACCTCCAAGGCGGCGGACGCTGTGCTGGGCCTGTGGCCGCGGAGATGGCGCAACATGGGAAGCCACCTCGCGTTCAACCTCGTGTGGCACACGCGGGCCATCTACCAAGTCTGCCAGGACAGCGGCATCGCGTTGTCGGACGCGCTGCTCCAAAGCATGGATCGGAGTGCGACCTTCCTGGCACACGTCGAGGCGCGCGAGCTGGACGTGGCGGCGCAGCTGTGGGGTGGCATTGTACACCACTACACCCAGTCCGGCGCCGCGCCGACCGCGGACGCCACCCGCGTCGCACGGGAGTATGGCAGGCTTCTGCACTACCTTCGCCGCGAGAATGCCGAGTCGGCTCTGCAAACCGCGCATCAGTGGAGCTGCGCCACGTACGGCAACGCCGCTGCGGAGACGGCGCTTGTCACGGCATGCCTCGCTCCCTATTTGCCCGCTGACGACAAGACACTGGAGCTCATTTCCTCCGGCGTGCGGGCCCTGGAGGAGCGCCTGGATTCGGTCGACTTGGTGCTGAGCCCTGAGGAGACACGCATGTCGTTGGAGTCCATCTTTGTCTTGCTCATGTGCCGTGGGCAAATCTTGCAGGAAATGAACCGACCGATCCCCGACTCTCTGTGGAAATCGTTGGACGCCGTCGATGCCAAGCTGAAGCGGGGACTCTAGAAACCGAGCTCCAAGAGCATCGCGTGGCGGAGTCGTGCGCATGCAGTTTGTGTGTGTGTGCACGCCTGGCTGCTCGTCGTTTTCGTCCGCCATTTCAGATTGCGTTTCTGTGTGTATGTATGTGTGTGTCTGTCCGTTTTTTTATTCGTGTTGTTGTGAAGCACGTGCTTCTGACAGGACGCTGCCAAGGTGGAAGTAGTAATAATTGCCGTTGTTCACAGTGCTCTCTTCTCTCACCCTATCCAACGTATGCTCTCTCTTTTTTTTGTTCTTGAATCAAATACACATCACGGAATGATATGGTGAGGAGGACAAGCAGAACATGAAACAAAACACAGTACTCGAAACGCGAATCATGGTGAGCGTACCATTAGCCGACCTGAAGCACCTGTGACCTCTCAACACACCTCGAGAATGGACCGAACAGGTGAACTCCCAGAACAGGAATGCCCAGCAAACTAGCGCTTCGGTTCTGCATGTTCTTCTTCCCAATTTTGACGCACCTTCTTCCATCGTGTGATATGTCTCAAAAACGGCTACTATTTCCCTATTCTACTCTTCTCCTCCTCCTCTCCCTCTCTCTATTTTTTGGGTGAATGGGCAAGTACGTACCTTCGGTTCGCGTCGCCGCTTCTTTCCAGCCTCCACGACACGCACCCCTTTGTTGTTGTCAGCTCCTTTCCCCCGTTTCTCAGTATCGCTTCTTGATTGTCTGTTTGTATTCATCTTGCCTTTTTTTTGCCTCCTTCTCACTCTCTCTTTCGTCGCACTCACGCGAGCCTCACCGTTTCGATTCTGTTCACCTTGTTTCTCCATTCATATTCGCGACTACCAACACACTTGCCTGTGCCCCTCACACGACAAGAAAAAAACGAACCCAAATCCAAACCGAACAACAATAACACCCAAAACAACAAAAAATATAAAATCGCGAGTCGAGAAATACCCTCTCTTCATCCATGTCTGTTCCACTTCAGGCAAAGAAGAGTGTAGATGATATCTGGCCCGTCGCTGGCAAGCGTGTGCTGATTCGCGTTGACTTCAACGGCGAGATCCGCTCAAAGGAGATCTTGAATGACTACCACATTCGCTCTGCCGTTGCCACGATTCACCGCATCATCGATCAGGGTGGAATCTGTGTGCTCATGAGTCACCTTGGTCGCCCAGCCGGCATCGAGCGCGACGTGGTGGACGCGGATTTGAGCCAGAAGCGCGCACTCGCCCTGTTCCAAGACAGTCGCGGCAAGACGTCGTTCTTTTCGACGCTCAGTGACGCGGACAAGATGCTCATCCTCTCCTGGTCTTCGCACTCCGAGAAGCTGGATGACGTGGGTGTCACGACAAGCAAGACCGCTGAATTCGCACGCCTTCCAGAGGACGAGAAGAAGGTGCTTCTTGTCCGGTTCATGACAGAGCACAAGGAGCGGTTTTTCCCGCAGCTCTCTGCCGCTTGTGTCGACGAACGGTACAGCTTGCAGCCGGTCGCCGTGCGCCTGGCAGAGCTGCTTGGCCAGCACGTCTACTTCGCGCACGACTGTCTGTATGCGAAGCAGGAGGTCATGCGGCTGCGCTGCGGTGAGGTGATGCTGCTGGAGAACCTGCGATTCTACGCTGACGAGATCTCGACGGATGAGTCGAAGCGTATCAGAATGGCGAAGATTCTCGCCTCGTACGGTGACGTGTTTGTCAACGACGCGTTCGGGTCGTCGCATCGCAAGAGTGCCAGCATCACAGGTGTGCCGCGCCTTCTGGGCCACGGCGTCGCGGGCTACCAGATGGAGCGCGAGCTTTCGTTCTTTTCTCGCATGATGAACAACCCCCCACGCCCCATGGTCGCCATCGTAGGTGGCGCCAAGGTGAGCGACAAAATCCTGCTTCTCGAGAACCTTTTGAAAGGCATTGACAAGCTCATTATCGGCGGTGGCATGGCCTTTTCATTCCTGAAAGCGCGCGGCTACGAGGTGGGCAACTCCATCTGTGAAGATGACCTCACGCAGAGCGCACAGGACATTATCCGCGCCGCACATGAACGTAAGGTGGAGCTCATCTTGCCCGTTGATCACGTCTGCCACACCTCGGCGACGGCGACGGAGCGTCCCCTTGTCACAAAAGGCATGGACATTCCCAGTGGTTACATGGCATTGGACATTGGACCCAAAACGATTCAAGCCTACGCGGCCGAGATCCGTTCGTGCAAAAGTGTGCTGTGGAACGGCCCGCTCGGCATGGTGGAGATCCCGTGCTACACCAAGGGAAGTTACAGCATCGCACGCGTCATTGGCGACACGACAAAGGACGAGGGCATTCTCAGCGTCGTCGCAGGCGGTGACAGTGCGAATGTCGTTGAAAAGTGCGGTGCGGCCTCGCGCATCTCGCACGTCTCGACCGGGGGTGTTGCAGCGCTAGAGCTGCTGGAAGGCCACGTGCTACCCGGCATCTCCGCGCTCGACGACAAGGAGTGAGTGCGGCGACTACTGTCTTGTGAATCAACCTTTGCTGTGAAAAACAGCACCCATCAATCAAAAAGCAAAACAACAGCAATACAATCAAAAGACGGACATCGTTTAGGCGGCGTAGGTGGCCACTCGTGCACCATGATCTGAGTCCGCACAGATGAACATTGCCCTGTTGAGTAGCTCCTCGCGCGACTCTGAAGCCGCAATCATTCGATGAAGGTGTCTCTTCAAACATGTATGTCTCCCACTGTCCGTGGTGTTCCTCGCTGAAAAAACCCGCTCAGCAACCATACTGGAAAGTCAACCGCGTTGCATGAACGAGTTGGTGACTAGTAGAAACGTGCGCTCCCTCATTGCTGTCTACTCTGTTCTCTCAATGCGTTCTCCCTTCTTCGTGCCTACTCGTTCCCCGTTCTGTCTCTCTCTGTCTCTCTCCGTCTTCCACGTCGCTCGCACTCTTGACTGCAGTAACGCAAGCTAACAAAACAATCAACCTCTGTGACAGCCACCACACTCACACGCAAACAACAACAAAAAACAAAAAATAACAACATCATCATTCTTATTATCGTGAAGAGCCCCCGTACGTCATGTCTCTCGCCCCCAAGGAAAGCATCGACGACGCGCCCATCAAGGGCAAGAAGGTCCTGATCCGCGTTGACTTCAACGTGCCCATCAAGAACGGCGCGATCACGAACGACTTCCGCATTCGCTCTGCCCTCCCGACGATCGAGAAGGTGATCAAGTCCGGCGGTAGCTGCATCCTGATGAGCCACCTTGGCCGCCCCGCTGGCGCGAAGATGTCCGACCCGAAGCCGGCGAGTGGCGTGCGCGGCTACGAGGCTGCGGCGTCGCTCGCTCCTGTGTGCACGCGCCTGTCGGAGCTGCTGGGCAAGAAGGTCCAGTTCGCGCCGGACTGCCTTGATGCGAAGGACGCGTCCGCGAAGCTGCAGCCCGGTGACGTGCTGCTGCTGGAGAACGTGCGCTTCTACGCGGAGGAGGGCAGCAAGAAGCCCGCTGAGCGCGAGGCGATGGCGAAGATCTTGGCGTCGTACGGCGACCTGTACGTGAGCGATGCCTTCGGCACTGCGCACCGTGACAGCGCGACGATGACCGGCATTCCGCAGGTGCTCGGCCACGGCTACGCTGGCTACCTCATGGAGAAGGAGATCAACTACTTCGCGCGTGTGCTGAACAACCCTCCTCGCCCTCTGGTGGCCATTGTGGGTGGTGCCAAGGTGAGCGACAAGATCCAGCTCCTGGACAACATGCTCAACCGCATCAACTACCTGATTATCGGTGGCGCCATGGCGTACACCTTCCTGAAGGCGCAGGGCCACAAGATTGGTACCTCCATGTGCGAGGAGGACAAGCTCGACCTTGCTCGCTCGCTGCTGAAGAAGGCCAAGGACCGCAATGTGGAGGTGCTGCTGCCCGTCGACCACGTGTGCAACAAGGAGTTCAAGGCTGTGGACTCTCCTCTTGTGACGCAGGACGTCGACATCCCGGACGGCAACATGGGTCTGGACATTGGCCCCAAGACGATCAAGAACTACACCGACGTGGTGGCGAAGAGCAAGAGCGCGATCTGGAATGGCCCGATGGGTGTGTTCGAGATGCCGTGCTACTCGAAGGGCACGTTCGCGATCGCCAAGTCCATGGGCGACGGCACGCAGAAGAACGGTCTGCTGAGCATCATCGGCGGTGGCGATAGCGCCAGTGCTGCTGAGCTGAGCGGTGAGGCTCCGCGGATGTCGCACGTGTCGACCGGCGGTGGCGCGTCTCTGGAGCTGCTCGAGGGCAAGACCCTTCCTGGTGTCGCCATCCTCACCGACAAGAAGCGTGGGCTTGGCTGCGGCTGTGGCGGTAACGGTGGCTGGATCCGCATCGTGCTCGCTGCGCTCACTGTCGCTCTCGTGGCGATCCTCGGTCGCCGTGTGGCGCAGAAGCTGATCAAGTAAGGACATCAGTCACAAACACACGCAGACCCCAAACAAGGTGACTCTGCGTTGTTTTCTGTCACCTCCATCAAAAGTGCCGTTACCCCTGGTAACAAGGACGAACTCGTCTATCGAACAGTTCCCCTGCGCTCACTCATTTACCGAAAAAAAATTGTCTGAGCAACCTATTTTTCTCTTCCCCTCTCAAAAAAACAAACAAACAAAGCACAAAAGAAAATCCAACAACAACTCGGAACAACCAAAGGCCTAAACAGTTCTCGAAAACAAATGCCGGTCTGCGTGTGCGAGCGGAAAAGGGGGCACCTCTATGGCTAACGTTGATGGTAGCTCCCTTTCAATACAGTCGGCCGCAGAAAGGAGAACCGGGCCAGAAAAGTAAAAAAAATGAAGATGATGCCCACTGTCGTCTCTCTATCGCGCAACACAACACAAAACAAAATTGACGGCTATGTTGGTACACACATACACACATATATATATACACCATTTTCTTTCATGATTTAGCTGTTTTCTTCCTTTCCAACAATCATTCTAGACGCTGTTACTGACATGTTTTTTCGTGCACACACCCAGCCATTGCTCGTGTCGGCACATGCGGCGAACCGACTTGTCTCCTAACAGTTCGATGGCGCCGTCTCTCTCTCACACACACTTCATCAACGTCTGTCTTTCTGTCGTGTGTACCATGCACTCGGCGGTGTGAACTAGTGCGGGCTCACTCTTGTGGTTCTCCCCCTTTGTTTCACCATACCACTGAACCTCTCACAGCGTTGCTCTATTCCTCCTCCCTCCCTCCTAACTCTCTTCATTGTTGAACACCTGTCGACGGGTAACAGTCGCTCACTTGTGTTCTCTGCACCGGTGACAAACCGGCACTTGACAGCTGCTATTTCCGTGCCCTCCCCAATGACGGACTGGGAATCCACGATGACAGAGACTGATGTAAATATGGGCTGCTACGTCACGCAATTTGACGCCAATATGCCAGCCGCATGGGATACTGTTTTCCCACAACACGACCTAGATTTAGAGTGGAAGCTTGCCAGTAGACGCACGAGTGAGGCGGCCCCGAAGCTGTTCGCCGTTCCGAATGACACTTTTGAAAGCAAGACTACAGAATCGTCGCAAACTCCTGACGATGCGGCCGACAGCCGCCAGCGTGGCCTACACGAGGCGATGCGGCTCTCTGCACGGCAGAAGTGCCGCAACCGGCGTCAACTGCAGGTACTCTCTGGACAGGCCATTGCTGACCTGGGAGCGCAACAGCCTGCACAACCCATGCACCTGAGCGGTGTCTTCACGCAGGAAAAACAACGTCAAGAGCAGATTCGTGATTTACCACACGCGACATACGTTCACCAGCACTACGAGGAGCTTGTCGCGTCCGCCTCGAGACGCGAACTCATCCTGCACACTTTTCGCACGCAACACCAGGAGCGCACCGAGCTGGAGACCTACAGTGGCCAGCGTGCATGAGGTTGCCTGCGTCGGCAGCACACAAACACACAAACAATCCAACCGCGAATGTCTGTTTTTTCCTCTCTTCATATTAACAGTACCGCGTGCTTGACGCTTTTTTTTTGTTTGTACATCTTGTCTCACAACTCTGAGTGTTTTTTAAATCTTCGACCACCAAAAAAAAAAAGCAAGCAAACACGGAAAGGGGAAAGAAGAAAACAAACTTGTCAGGGAAACCGCGACAGGGCAGTGTTACGTAGCGCAACATGTGACTCGATGTTGTGAATTGTTTCACTCACTCTTGCTCTCTCGTCTCCCCGTTATGCACGGGTGTACGGTGTCGTTTCCCAAGGCTTTTTGTCTTTTGCACGCCCCAAATCTGTTTTGTCTCTTGCGTTTGCGCATACTTTCACCGACACGATACTGTTCATCCCTGTCCGTCTTTACTTGCCCACCCTACATTTCACCACTCTTTGTCTCCACACATGTCCTTTTTTTAAAAATTTCTTGGTAACTTGGTCCATTGTGCTGCACCTGGCTGCATTCTATAGTAAATATTCACAGTGTGTCATTGTTACCTTTTTCTTTCCGTTCTCTGTGCTTGATCGGTCCAGTCTTGTGTCACTTCTAGCTGCACTTTACCAGACACGCGTGACAGGGAACCTACAAGCAGAAAAAAAAACAGGCAAGCAAGCAACACTCTTCCCCAAACAAGAAAAAAAACAATCCAGAAGTGAGAATCAGCGTGGCAACTCCTATAACAATGAGTACCACCAATGTAGCTAAGCTGAAGTTTTTCGACGAGAATGGGACGTGGTCCGAGCGTCGCCCGGCGTCGACGAGCAACAACTTCACGCTGAAGAGCATTACTGTGTGCAACACGGACTTCCGTCATCTGACGCTCCCAGAGACGGATATGTTTATTGAGTTGCTGTCCCAGAACAGCCCAACCATTGCTGTGCTTGAGAACCTCTCCACGTCGGCCTTGACGCGTATCAAGGGTAGCTCCATTACTCGCAAGATGTACGCAATTTTGGAAAACGGGAACGCGACTTCGCAGTCGGAGAACACCATGGCTCTGCTCCGCCTCGGCTTGCCGTGTGAAGCCTCCGAGACGGCGGTGAAGCCGCACTTTCAGTTTGTTATCCGTCCCGGTGGCGCGGCAGCCGGCAACCCGGCCGTCACAATCGCTGTGGTGCTGACGGAGTCCTCGGAGTCCGTGGCGACGCGGCGTACAGTGTTGAATGATGCCCTCGCTCAGCACCCCGCGGCGGATGCATTCTTGCTCGTGACCAACGTGATGGAGAACTTGCCCAGTGAGACGGAGGACAACTTCCGCGAGCAGCGAGCCAACGCGGGCTTCGCTGACCTGATGGAGGATCCGTCGGAGCGCCCTATCCGCACGGCCTGGTCTATGTGGCTGCGCAGTGCCAAGTACGCGGTGGCCGGCCAACCCACCACCCATCTTCTCCACGAGCACGAGCCACGTTTCCTGCTCGCCGCGATCGCACCGCGCACGGGGGGCGGGGCTGGTGCCTCCTCCACGATTGCCATTCCCATGCCGCGCAGCGCCAAGTCCGCCACCACACAGAGCACCAAGAGCCCGTCGTCAATGCCCGCCACGAACCAGGCGCTGTCCGACCCGGCTGTTCTCTCGGCTGAGGCCGCCCGCAGCATTCCTAGCCCCACCCAGTCCACCCCAACGGATTCAGACATCATCACGCGACTGATGCGGCGTCAACAGCAGCAGCCTCGCTGGAAGGCGTCGCGATGCTTTTCGCTTAAAGGAAGCGACGCGAAGCTGTCCCCGGCGGAGATGGCATACGATATGTCGTCTGTCTTTTCGTCTGCATCGGAGGCGGTGGATGAACTGAACACGCGTGGCATCACCTGGCCTGCGGACTTTTGCGTTGTCCACGGTACTGTGCTCTGCAGCGAGAACGTCACGCTGGTTGAGCGACAGACGTTCCGTCGGTACGTGCGCGACAACAAGACAAACGGCACTCTGCAAACGCAGCTCTCCGCTGCGATGACAGCCTTCAGCAACACACACGCCGCCGACAAGGGCTTGTGGGGGAAGCCGGCATCTGACGTGGACGACCTCGCCCAACTCCACCGCGTCATGAAGCGCGAGGAGACACCACGCCGCGAGTGGAGCGAAGCGAACTGCACGATTGTCTATCAAATCACACCGCGCGACATGAAGTTCAACATCACCAACGACGTTGGGCTGACGAAGGATGCTCTCAAGAAGGCCATCTACTGGCTGAATCGGGCGGGCGGGAAGCAGGCCAGCAAGGACTCCAACCCACTGTACGACTACCACTACGACTACGCACTGCTCTTCACCCCCGAGCGCCAAGGATTCTGGCTGATCGCCGCGAACCATGTCCCGTGCGACATTGTCGCCTGTCGTACAGTGCAGTGATAGCTTGAGCGTGGACGACCCCCTGCCTTGTCTCGTTCTCTCTATCGGCTCCACCGGTCTTTGTTCCACCTTTTGTTTTTCGTTTTTTTGTGACTGTATTTTCCCCTTTTGCATGCACTGTTCGTCAAGGTGCCAGATTTGCCTTTGTGGACAAGGACGTGCGTGAAGCTTAGCACGCAGTCCGGCTGATTGTTTTTCCTTTTCACTCCTTCTTTTTCCAGTTTCTTCTTCCTCTTTGTTCCAGACGGTGATGAATTGAAGGCGTTGTGTCGTTTAGTTGTTATTTGAGAGTGGATGATCGAAACCTATCAAACAAGGAAAAGAAAAAAAATGACTGGGTGGCGTGACGTTGTGCCAGGTCTGTCCCCTGACTTCTGGGTTGACAGAACTCTTGAAGTCTAGCATACACTGGAGAGGTGCTTCCTCTAGCGTTGTTGGCGTTTCTCCCCCCTCTTCCTGTTCTCGCTCTCTGTCGAGAACTTGATGTTATCCCTTTTCCCTTGTCACGACAAAGAAATGAATGCCTCGTGCGGAGTCTTGTACTAATTTGTGATTGACACATTTCAACTGCAAAAAACAACAACAACAAACATTGGACATAAAAAAACCCACAATAATCTGAATCATGCTCAGCTATCGCGTTAACAAATGAATACGACTTTGTCGCGTGTCCCACTTGGCGACGTTCGCGCCGCAATGGCCACCGGCACTGAACGAATGAGCTTGTGGTCAATCATGTGCCCAGTGCAGATGGATTGCCATGTTTCGCTCGTCACCACCAGTTGTGCGGCCGGGGTCGGAAGAGTTGGTCTCTTCGTATGATGTACGCCATGCACCAGCGTGAATAAACTGGTACTCGTTCCCACGTGTTTTCCAATCCTACAACAACCAATGCATTCTGTGCCTTACTGCGCCATAGAGTGCTGGTCTTGTTGCTAGTGCGGAGTTTCCCCCTCGAGGTGAATTGTTGGCTCATGACTTTTCTCACCGTCTCCTCGTCTCTCTCCACCCCCTTCTCCGCCTCACCGACTTTTCTTCTCTCTGTGTGTCTCTCTGCCCTAATAGGGACAGTACTACTACTACTGCATCTTAGTGAACTGCCTCGTTGCGCGTGTTGGCTGCTTTCCTGACGGCCAACACCTTGTCACCAGTAGACTGGTGCTCCGAGTTTCGATTACTTCACTCTACGACATATGCTATCAGGCATCACGTGGCCAGAAGAGCTGCTGGAGCGCCTGCTTCGGCACATGGAGTGCGTCGAGGACCCTGTAGCGCCGTCAGGCATCTCCCTCCACGACAACACGCACACGGTTCTGGATTTCTTCACTGAACGCCGCACTGTTCTCTGCGAAGCTTTGGGTTCTGATGGCTTCACTGATGATACCGTGGATTGCTGCCTGAGCTGCCTCTTGGAGCTACTTGAGCAATGCTGCATGTCCGTATTCCTTGTCTCAGCGGAGCGACGCCTCATCAGCCACGCGGCGACCCAAAGAGAAAAGAAGCTTCTTGCGCCAAAAGCGCGCGGTTACTTTACGAAGCGCAAGCGCGGCGACGCCGGTGAGGTACCCCATCAAAGCGAGATTAAGTACTCACGTGTGCTACCTCTCGAGTATCTGCTTCGCCTGTTTGTTGCGCTTCCGTCTCTGGTCGAGCACTACAACAAGCTTGGCGGTGTGTCCATGCCAGTGTACTCGGTTCAGCCGATGCTTCGGCTTGTCAATGTTATGATCCAAGAAATTGATAAAGACAAAGAAACACTTCTTGTGCCCATCTCGTCCTACGTGCCGCTTCACTGACTTGCCAATGAGTAGGTCGTACCTTGCACGGCTGTCTCACGCACGCAAGTACTTCGCTGATTTGCACACTTCCCTTTTGCTTGCTTGTGGTTTCCTTGCTCACATTATGCGTACATTGTTATGCCTGTAAAGCGATTGCGCCAATAGAGCGCGCTACAGCGACAACGTTTACTCAACGAAGGTTACTGAGCTTACTTTTGAGCTCCTCGCACTTTGGAGCCCCTTAAAAAATGCGAAGGGACACAAGAAGTCGCTCAAGGACTCGCCTGAGTGAAGACATCCTTCACCTACTACATTGCGAAAACCATATACGCGTCTGCTGCTTCAGGTCTCCACTGCACGCATGTTCACTGTGCTGCATCGCACGCGAACTGTTTCCCCTTTCCTTCACATCTCTGTCTCCTGGCTTCTCCCCTTCTCATCGTCGCCGAGTGCTCTCAATCACGTTCGGTTTTCGTCAGTGAGCGTGCGTCAGCTGAGCCGCGTGCTCACTCTTGATAGGATTCACTTTTCCTTTTCTAACTCACTGTGAACATCAATTTTCTGTACGTGTGTTCCTCCGTTGGTCTCCTTGCTATTTTTATTGTACCGCTTGTTTCGCTTGGACTCACGACGTTTCGCCACTGGGCACAGTTTAGTTCAGTGATTCGTGGATTTCTCCCCCTTTCTTGGTAGGCTTTTTTTTTGGTTAATCTTCAACACCATATTCTCTTTTTCGCACTAGGCGGACAACCACAGCGCACATCACTCTTGTTTATCTTTTTTGTTATTTTACACCCTCGCCAGTTCTCCTTGCCTCATCTGTTACTCCCGATGCGCGAGGAAACCCCCTTTGGGGATTGGGACCCCTCCAAAGATGAACACTCTTCACCAGTGAATGCTGCAGCCGCAAAGCCCCCCATGAGCCCAGTCCGCGACCTCTCACACGATTCAGTGGATCTGACAGTTCTGAGGAGTGCGCCACCACAACGACTGCCGCCGAACCAGCGCTTCTGGCACATGCGCTCGGTGCGACGCACGACCCCCGGAAAAGAAGAAGAGCTGTACGTACACAACCCCGCCCGTGGCGCTGAAAATGCCACGGTGGGGCTTGATAACTTGGGCCAGCGCAAGTTCACATACCTAGGTGGCCTGCAGTACTTCTTCCAACGGTTCGTGCGCGACTACACTGTGGCGGCGCTTGCTGTTTGGTTGTTTCTGTTCAGCGTGGAGGTTGCTCTGCTGGTTGTGTACATCGTCGAGTCCACACGAGTGGTAGCAAGGAACTGGGTGGACTACGACACGTCGCCCCACAGTGCGTGGTTCTACGCACGCGTCGTTCTCACGTTCGTTTCGCTTTTCCAGATGCTGTTCGCCTACTCCGTCAGCCTCCCAACGGCAATCGTGGTCATTTGTACGTCCGTCTACCAGATCGTTCTCTTCTTCGTCTCTTACGGACCCGGATTGGCGTGGGTGAGTCAAATATACGTGCCGGCTTTCATGCGCTGCTGGCCAATGCGACACTACTTTCTGCTCATTTTGGACACGATCGACTTGCTGACGCCGACGCGAAGCCGCAACATGGATCTCATTCGCCTCGCAGCCGGACCCGTCTCGCTGTTCCTGTGCATGTTGTTCACCTTCTCCAGCTTCTTTCGTATTTCTCAGCAATTCCGAGGTCATCCGACAAATGTTGGTGTTGCACTGTACTTTACCGTTGTCACTGTGACGACAATGGGTTTTGGCGACGTCACGCCACAGACACCAGAAGCGCAGGCACTTGTCATCTGCATCATCGTCATTTTCTTGTCTCGCATGCCAACGTTCATTCAGGCCATGCGCTCCACCGTCAAGATTCTGCGCGCAATGACAACGTACAAGGGTCGCTTGAACCACTTCATCGTGTACGGTCTGCTCACGCGTGATGAGACGATAGCCCTCCTTGACGAGGTGTTCGGCCTGTACCCAGTCAAGTCAGTCTGCTTCTGCGCGAAGGAGTTCTCAAAGGACGTGCTGAGCATCGGCCGTCATCCTCGCTATCGCCTGCGCTGCACCTTCATCACGATCGAGGCCCTTGACAAGGTGGCTCTTCGCCGGCTCAAGGCAGACAGGGCGGCCGGCATTTTTCTGCTGCCACTTCGCGAGGGCCACTCCTCACGCGTGGACGACGACGTGATGCTCAACTCGGTCATCCTGGAACGGCTAGTGCCACATGTGCCACAGTACGCCTGGCTGCGCTACGGACTGCACGCGAATCTCCTCACTGGGCACCGCGTGACGCTGGTGGACGAGTACATGAAGAAGACCATCATGGCCAGCGCACTGCTGCTGCCTGGGATTGCCCCCTTCCTGGTGAACCTGGTGCGAACGGCCTCTGCGACGGGCGAGGAGCCGAGCGATCTCTGGACGTCTGCGCGGATAGATGACTGGCGCTCTCAGTACGAATACAGTCGCCGCAACGTCGTGAGTACGTGCAAGGTACCGTCACGTTTCTCTGGCGTGAAGCTTAGTGTTCTGGCGTCCAACTTTAAGCGCCAGGACGTACTCGTTGTCGCTGTGCAAGATCCGGCAACGGGCAAGATGAAGATCGACCTGGACTACATGGTCCAGACGGACGACACTCTGCTTACCATCTACGAACGCCGACGGGATAGCCTTGGCAAGGCGTTGCGGCTATTCTCCCAGTCCGAACCTACACAAGAACTGACACAGGAGATGTACGGTACGCACTTTCGCCAAAACATTGGCGAGGAAGAACTTATCCACAAGAAGATCAGTGCATCCTTCGTGTTTTACCCGTACAGCAGTGCAGCAGACCTCGCAGGCGCAGATACGGAAGGGCGAGTTGAACCGATGACCCCTCCACCAGGTGCACTGCGAGTCGACGAGCTTGTGGAGCGCAACCTCAAACGCCTTCTCACAAACTGCCCGTTTGTCGCACCCAGCTACCACGGTATCCCCGTTGACGCGCTGACATTCGGGTCTGCCACGCACGATCGTCTGGCCTACTTGCTCAAGCGGCTGGACGGATTGGAGCAGGAAACGTTCGATGACGAGACCGACAACCGCGCTCGCGAAATGGAGTCCGTGAAGAGTGACATCAACCACCTCCTCAATCAGGCGGCGCTGGAGCAAGCCACTTCCCTCTCTGAGGAGCCGGTGGCGGAGGTGGCCAAGCAACCCGAGAACGAGGTGTTCCTTTTCGTCGATCAAACGAGCTCTTACATTCGTAAGGGTGNACCTCCACCAGGTGCACTGCGAGTCGACGAGCTTGTGGAGCGCAACCTCAAACGCCTTCTCACAAACTGCCCGTTCGTCGCACCCAGCTACCACGGCATCCCCGTTGACGCGCTAACATTCGGGTCTGCCACGCACGATCGTCTGGCCTACTTGCTCAAGCGGCTGGACGGATTGGAGCAGGAGACGTTCGATGACGAGACCGACAACCGCGCTCGCGAAATGGAGTCCGTGAAGAGTGACATCAACCACCTCCTCAATCAGGCGGCGCTGGAGCAAGCCACTTCCCTCTCTGAGGAGCCGGTGGCGGAGGTGGCCAAGCAACCCGAGAACGAGGTGTTCCTTTTCGTCGATCAAACGAGCTCTTACATTCGTAAGGGTGCGATGTCGGTGTACGAGGATGTGATCTCGCAGACGATTTCGCAGTACGAACTTTACCTGATGATGCGCTCCATCCGATCGATTCACGAGCAATCGAGTCTGATTCTACTGACGCTGCGCAAGTTTCCGAAGGAGTTCATGGACAAATGGGAGTCTCTGTTTGGCACGCCGCTGGTCTGCGTCCGCGGTCAGGGCTCACTGGATGCCCACCTGAACTACGCGCTCACGAGTGCCTCTGACGTGTCTCGTGTGCGTGGAGTCTTGGTGTACTGCTCGCAGATGGGTGCGCGCGACTTTGGTGATGTACCGATTCTGTCTGTTGAGAATAGCGTTCGCGAGCTGCTGGAGTGGAACCAGCACGCACGTGATGAGCTGGGACACGCATCGGAGCAGAACATCATGCTGGAGTTGGAGTCCTTCACGTCGTGCGTCAAGGTGTTCCCGTTCCACACAGATCCGCTGTGGCGGCGTCGTGGTGAGGTCAACTTCCAGGACTCCCTCGCCTTCATGTCGGGGCGATGCTTCTCCTCCAACATGCTGGCGACTCTCCTCATTCACAGCCACCGCGACTCGCGCATTGTCAGCTTCTTCGAGTGCGTACTGACCGTGCGCTCGACCTCTGAGATGTTCGACACCGACCGCTGGGCTAGCGGCCAGCAGACCACGCAGACGCTCTTCAAGCTCTGCGGCAACCAGGCACTGCAGTTTGAGACGTTTGGCGATGCCTTCGAGTTCCTGCTCTTGAAACGGTCGTGCATCGCAATTGGCGTGTTCCGGCAGTTTCCTGTGACGGAGGGCCTGAGTGGTAAGCCCCGCTTCTTCATCACCAACCCACCGTTGTCTGCGCCGCTGTTTGTCGAGGACATCATCTACTGCCTGGACGGCAAAGAAGGCGTGGCGACAGCAGCCACATCAGTGTAGCACGCGCTCAAAGTATCAGCTCCCCCCCCCTCCCGAACACTGATTACCGCCACGGTTGTTGCGACTTCAATACAGTGATCCGTATTCCATGACAGCACGTTTCGTTTTTTTTTAGGTTCTCAGGAAGTACACACGGACGCATACACGACAGAGAAGGTCAGCGGGTGCGTACAAACGTGCCCCCTCCATGCCCCCCGATGATGACCACGTCCTCCGCTTTTTGCCAATTATTTCCAGTTTAACGAACCGAAGAAGGCACGAAACGTTTGCCACGTTGTTTGTTTGTTTGTGTGCCGATTGTGAAAGCTGAGAGTCGGTGATATTCGGATCGCAAGAGTACCGCGCAAATTGTATTCGCAATACCGGTGGTGTATACCTACGATTGCTGTGACATGTGCATGACAGACAGGGCAGCTCAACTTCTCCTCTCCACTTCAGGCCAAAAATGTAACCGTACATCCCCCCCTTTCCGCTTTCTTGTTGAAAAACCCCTACTTCACTCGCATCCCCCCTTCGCGTTGATCACCGGAAGCCAATTTTCCATTTGGAGAAGACTCGCACCACAATAAAACGCGTCAGAAAAAGAATATTTTGCCCCCACTCTCACTCTCAGCAATTCGTGNCAGGATGCCCGTTCGTGACAAGTCGTTTCCCATATGATGACCTCACGAGATGCGCACCGACGCCAATCACGCATATAGTGCTACTGTTTTTCGTACTCACTTCCTCAATGCATTCTACTTTCCTCCCACTGTATCGCTTTCCTCGCAACGCTTCCACATCTGTGCAGCGCCGATCCCTCAACTTGGAACAAGACGCTTTTGGCGTTGTGGTCTGTGGCATCGTACATCGACGTGCCACTCGTTCTCTCCTGTTTGTTTCTCTTTGTTCTCATCGCCTTCATGCACGAAATCACTTGCCCGCACTGCACGTTCCTGAATCCAGCAGGGCGGAAGAAATGCGGCATGTGCCTCAAATTGCTGACAAAGCGTTCGGTCCCAGGCCCCACCATTGCGGAACCTTCCAGCAACTCAACAACCGCGCACTCTCAGAAGAGTGCTGGCCCGGCCGCGTCTCGTAAACGCACACGAACAGCATCGGCGGATGAATCCGCATCCGAGCCCTCACAGACGAGCTCTCCTCATGCACCGGCACCTCAGGAGACTGCCGCACCCCCTGTGACTTTAGTGCCTCCACCGGCACCACAAGACGTGACGAAGCTCAACACCTTTTTCGCTACTGCTTCTGGCAAGACAGTGCAAGTGAACAAGTCCTCACTCGCGATGGCGACGCGTAAATTCAGCGATTTCGAGGGCGCGGCTGCTGCCGCGGCGCGAGACGGTGGTGCCTCAGAAAGTGAGGCAGACAGTAGTGCGTGCGAGGGCACGGGTCCATCACCGGCGCTCGTGGCAACGTTGTTTTCCACTGCAGGTGGTAAACCAGTCAAGGTAAAGGCGACAAACTTGGAGAGGGCGCAGGAAAGGTTCGACCTGAACGAAGAGGCCCGTCAATCACACGACACACCAGAACCAGTCGTGTCCAAGGGCAAGCCAACTACGGCCCCGGCCGCGTTGACTCACACCTCTGCTGATTTGCCTCATCCCCGGAGTGGCGGCCCAATGAAAGTGTCGACGTTATTTTCAACGGCAGGTGGCGCGGTCGTGCATGTCTCCACGGCGTCTCTTGCCAAGGCCCAGGCCAAGTTTGCTGACAACAACGACGAGGAGGGTGATGATTCAGCAACATCGTCAAGTGCCAGTGATGACGGCAGCCGCGGCAGCGACGTTGATGATCACGCGGACAGCTGCAGCTCATCCCCATCGCCAGCAACTCCTTCTGAACCGCGCAGAGGCACTGCTGCTTCATCTGCCCAGCCTATCCAACGCGCACCACCAGCGCTCTCAGCGGCAACGGGGGCGAGACGAGGCTTTGTCCCTCCACAACGCATCGCTCCGATGCCAACACCGGCCGCCACAGCGACGAGGCCGTCAGCTCCCACAGTTGCCACCGCTGTGGAAGGGAGTTCATCGCATGGTGGGCCGCAGAGGGTGGCCGCAACGCGCCTCGCGTGCTTGAGTTTCCACAGCGACCTCTTTGACTCCGACGCGCCAACTCAGATTCCCTCGTACGCGGAGATTCCGAATGGGTTCGCGTTTACGTCGGTGTCTTGCAGCGCAAAGATGCTTGACACGATGGGGATTGCCGCTTCTGATGATACGGACACAGATGATGGCCGCTTGCGCATCGAGGAGAAACACTTCCGTCAGTTTTTGCTTTCGCTCGGGGCGAGCCGGTCGCACTGCACGCCGGAGTGGTGCCATCACGCGCTGCTCGGCGCACTGTTCAAAGCGCTTCGCATCTCTCGCTGTGTCTCGCCAGAACTTGAGCAAGCGTTCACTCCTGGCGCGGTTGCCGTGTGTCTTTGTCAAAAATACAACAACGAGATCGTCGAGGGCCGTCGTCCCGTTCTTCGCCAGATGGCCGAGGGCGATGTGCCGTCCATGTCTCTCGCGACCGTGTTCGTGAGTGAGCACTGCCCAGAGCGTTCAGCCCCCCACACAAATGTTATCCGCATCTCAGACGGCTACTATCACCTCAAGGCGACGCTCGACATTCCCTTGAGCAACCTTCTCCGCGAAGGTGCCCTCCCGATTGGACAGCGTCTCACTGTCTGCGGAAGTCGGTGCCTCCTTTCCACCCCGTGCTCTCCGTGGGAGTGCACAGACCGTGTCGTGTTTAGCCTGAACTACAACGGTGTGCGGCCAGTCGGCCCCACCTCTCCCCTCGGCGTCGCCCAGGCGGAGCCACTGCCACTGCCTGTGGCGCTTGTCCACCCAATGGGAGGACTCGTGCCCGTCATCAAAGGCGTCGTCGCCCGCGTTATGCCACCCTTCTTCGTGACGACACAGTCCACACCACCAGCACCAGACATCCGCACCACGACGACAGAGCATGCGGTCTCGATGAAAGTAGTGCGCAACTGGCACGCTCAGCTGCAGCACGTCGATCATCTCATGCAGGATGCGCAGCGCGCGGCTGGTGTCGCTGTGGCAGGTCCAGGCAGTGCCGTGGCCAACGAAGGGCAGTCCCAGGTTGCCCGCGTCACATCGGCCCTCATCGTTGACGAGGCGGGAAACGAGGCTCTGATTCAGCAGTGGGAAAACTGCACAGAGGAGGCGTCCGTCACGGAGCCGGATGGGGTCTCCGACCCCGTCGAGGGCTCCACCATTTCAGTTTACGGCCTCACCCCCGCCAAGGCCTTCAACGCCTTTGCACCTTTTACGACAGCCAAACTATTCCACGCGTCGCGACAGCTGCGCTACACGACTGCGGCTCGCGGGGCGCCGCCTTTGCGTGTCATCTCTTGCTGCCTCAACGACTCCACCACACCCTACACCATGGGTTCAGCCGTCGACGTCGCAGGGCTATTTCTCGGCGTGGCCGAGACAGATCAGGGCACGTTTGTTCTGCTGCTCCAAGAACAGGACTTTTACGTTGTCTTGCACATTCCCACGCCGTCAGCTCGGTGCAAACTCAGCTTCGCGCTCCCCTCGGTGGAGGGTGTGCCCGTCGTGGTAGAGCACGCCGTGTTCGTCTCTCGCGCGGACGGGGATGCCGGGTCCGACTGCGCACGCATCTTCGCGAAGGAGTACACACGCGTCGTGCAGCGCTCTGTCCAGCCGCTGCTCTCCAAGGCATTGCAGCAAGCCACTGGTCTGACTGCCACTTTTGCTCAGCGCAGACAGAAGCACCACGCGCGCAGAGACGCCATTTTCGCCCAATTGCGAGAGCCTTCGTCATTTCCGAGCTTCGCCAACACCAATCGCACCGGCGCAGGTGCTGAAGGGGAGTATGAGAAGGACACACGAGTGGCACAGGCACGTATGCTGGCGTCGGGCTTCGGTGACGGTGGCGGCGCCGGTCTCAGCAGTGTGGCGTCCGCCCCAGACGGCATCGCCCTGGGTGCGACCGGTTCAAAAGCGGCGCGCGTCCCCTACTATTTGCGTGCCGCGAATGCTTCTCAAGGCGGCGCAACTGCGACTTCTGCGATGCCAGCCCGCGTCGGCTGCGGCGTCGTCCTGCTGGACCCGAAGGCCCCTTTACCGCGCCTATACGACGACCTGCGTCACGCGACAGCCACTACCGGGAAAACGCTGGCTGTCTCGCCCAACACGGTTTCCGCGGCGGCGTATGGAAATGTTGTGAGCCTGCGACTGCGATGGGAGGCGACTTCCCCGAACAACCGCTCCGACGGCTCGCCCTCGCCGTGGTACAATCTCCTCGTGGCAGATGGTGATGACGACAGCTTGCTTGTCCCTCCAGCAGTCTCACCAGCGGAATGCACACCGGTCTTTGCTCTCAGTTGGCGGTACGATGTGGGCGAGGGATGCGTGCGAACGGCGTTGATTCGTTCACCAGCTGTGCTGGAGGCGCTGCTTGAGCCGTGCGTGGGCTTGCAGAAGGTGTGCAATATCTCGGCGGATCAGAAAGAAGTGGAATGGTCCCTCCAGCGACACGCACTCCTTCGGCAGTGGAAGAAGGAATGCCCAGCTGGCGCACTGTGGTGGAACGTACTGACCCGATCACGCGTCGTTGACGCCACTGGCGGGCGGGACGACATCAACGCAGACGACCGCATGTCATGGCAAGCTGCAGAATGGGCCACGGTCAAATCAATGCTGCGTCACGCAACCGACACTGCCTTCTACCGCTTCAACACAGACACAACAGCGAACGAGCTTCGCAGCGTGCACCTTATAGCGGAGGAGTGCAAGGTGTCAGATCTGACCTAACGGCGTATGCGGTCGTGCGTGCTCTCTCTCTCTCTCTCTCGGGCGTTAGCACAGCCACTGCAGCATCGCCGACTTTCCCGTCGGCTTTTATTCGGCTTTCGATTATTTGCACCACACAAGTTGACGCACTTGCTGTTGTCCACACACCTTTTCTTTTTCTTTCACTGTCTGGTGCGTGTTTCTCCTTTTTGCTTTGTTTGCAAAGCACCTTTCTCAACACGCCGTTCAGCAGATATTAGGTTGTGCTTTTGCACATCATACAGAGTCAAACAGAATATTGGCGAGAAACATATCAGACAAAGTGACGGCGCAGTTTGCGGGACTTGTCAGATGGTGGCGATCAGATGCCTCTGTCTTGCGCGCAGTCAAAACCAAAAAACTCGCCAACATGGCGAATCTCTCATCGACAGCCATCAGTCCCCCCCATTACACTCGCTAACTCGGGGAAGCACGACAACGCACAGAATAAGGTGACGCGCCCTCTACTGGCACATTCCACTGCTTCACCACACCTTTTTTGCACTCCAACTGCGCACATCTCCTTATTCTCACACTTTCTCTCTACCATTGCCGCTTACTCACTTTAACTGCCGTTGTACAATAATAACGCACAGCATTTTTCTTTTCTGTTTTCGCTCTCCAAAAGGCAGCCAACGCATAGCGTGACTAAGCAGTAGTGTCAAACACACCAACCGGCGAAGCACCAATCCAGCACTCAACACTCAACAGTCGCATCATTGGAAGCGCAACTGTACTGGAACTCGACAAAACAACAGTCTCCCGAACGCTTGTCTTGCGCACACAGGTTTCACTCCGGGTGGTTGTGATACACTTTCGTTACTCTCGGTTCTGCTTACTTCGCTTTGCTGCCCCCCACGCTCTTGCTCCATCTGTTAGGTTTTACAGCTTCTCGCATCTCATCCTGTTCCGTGGATCACCTCATTTTCTCAAAACGGGATTCACTATGGCGGAGCCACTTGTTCAGCTCCTCGAAATTGAGCTTTTCGGCGCCAATCCAGACGCGTACACGAGCTCGCTGCGGTGGCGAATGAGGCTCGCCGCATCCGAGCGGATGAGCGAGCCGGTCTCCATTTCTTTCGTCTGGGTTGGCAGTGCGTCGTCCTCGGCATACGACCAGACGCTCGACAGCTTCGATATTGGCCCGCTAGAGGAGGGTGTCACCGAGTTTACGCTAGAATGCGACGCACCAGAAATGGAGCGTGTGCCAACTGCTGATGTTCTCGGCGTCACGATTCTCATCATCTCGTTTCAATATCGTGCTCAAGAGTTCTTGCGTGTGGGCTACTACACGCAGGTGGCATACTTTGATGCTAATCTGAACCAGAACCCGCCTGCGGTCCCTCAAAAAGAACAGCTCGGCCGCTTTATTGCCATGCCACAGCCTGCCGTGACTGTGACGCCCATCGCTTGGCAGTAATGTTGTTCTTCGCGTTCACCCCCCCCTTCCGCTCACTCTGAGCCCTATCCCGGCACAACTGAGCCATCCAAGGATTCAGCATAGCGGGACGAGTGCGAGTGGCAGTGAGCGACTGACGTGACATTTTTTTTTCTCCAAGGACGCCAACAGCTACTGTCGGTAGAGGATATACATAGAGTTCCATAGATACTGGAGATTGATTCGATACCCACAACGACCAACACATGCCTGTTTAAATGTACGTGTTGTCTTTTTTCTCTTCCTTCGTCCGCGACCACATTGAAATATCCCCAACACATTTTCTTCCCAAATTCGGTCTGTGACCTTGGCAACCAAACCATACCATTCGCGCGACAGCGACACCGCTGCATGAGAGTCGACACTGGTCTACATGACAGTATGTCAGACGCCGCAGATGAGGAACACCGTGGAGACAAATGCGGAGAAACCGAGACCAAAGCCCAGTTGTCCTTGAGCGGCCGTAAAATCACGTCGACAATGACGTAACGTGCTGATGCGACCACCTCAACCCGAAAACTCGGTTATCATCACTGTGAATAGGCCATGACGGGGACAAGTCTCCATGAAAACGTGAGTGATCCCCCCCCTGCCCCGCTTTGGCCCTTTCCACCACACGTCCAGGACACCGCTCTTCGGACAAGTCGTCACACCCATCCCCTCGCACTTTTCCATTCTCGTCTCTCTTTCTGTCTCCCTGCCCCTCCTCCTCCCCCCGCCCCACACACACTTCAGCATACATTTCTAGCGAATCAGTTTGTCTTGCCTAGCAATCACGTGAGATCACAGTGATGGAAGCCCAACAGTACGTGCGTGAATACGTTCGTGATCAGCGCACGTGGCGTCGTGCTGTGCGCCAACCCGGAGCTGAGCGTTGCGTCCGAGCGGGTGAAAACATGAATGGACTGTGGGAGCTCTGTCGATTCGGCAGCGTTGAAAATGCTGAAACAGCTCGTTTTGCCCGTGCTTTGCGGGAACGCGACCTCAACGCCAGCGCCAACGCACCGTCTCAGAAAACGTGGAACAGTTCGCTCAAGGTCAGCTCGCACGCCCGCACCACACCTACCATGGATGTGCTCGAGGTGGCGTTGCAACGCAATCTCAAGCGTGTTGGGCTCACGATTGCGTACAATAACGCAGCGACACAGCAACGGCCAGCTGAACTTAGCCGCGCTAACCGAAGCCGCGCTTCCTCTTCCTCTCGTGGCATCTCACCTTTGCAGCACGAGGCGCACTGGGTGCACCAGGCGTTGTGTGACCTTGTTGTGGATGAAAAGGCCACGCGTGCCAAGGTGGTCAAAGCACAACAACGCGAATGGACCCGCTTGCACAATCTTGCATTTCTGAACCACATGAACGCGCTTCTGGACGATGAGTACAACGGGCGACGCGCTATTTTCCGCGAAGCCGTGATCGGACAGAAGGCCATCCTGGACGGTGAACAACAGGCGTTTGCCTCCCACGTCAGCGTCTCTCGCAGACAGTTCCTCGTCTTCTGCGAGGTCGTCGGCCTCGAGAGTAAGTATCGTCAGTCCCTCACGCGACTCGAAGAACGCGAACGCTCTACACTCTATCAGCTTGTACAACTTCTCCAGTTAGAATCGCTGGAACATGAGATCACCAGCTGCGCGCGTCGGGAGACGCAGTTGCGCGGCATGTTGGGTGCCGAGGGCAACAGACTTCACTGATCGCCCCGTTTCTCACACACGGACAACACGGACATAGCTCCCCGGCTCTGTTTGTTGGTTTGCTATTGTTTACATAGACCATACCCACTTTTTCTTCTTCTTTTCATTAGAGAGCACACGATGAAGGGTCACAGACCTTGTTAGACAACCTCTTCACTCACATGAGAACACGAACACACGCACAACACAACCCCGTTGTGTCTGCAATGGGTCTGCTGAAATCTGAAACGGGGATCGTACCCTCCTACACGTTCGAATTGTTTCCACAAGTACGTGGCTCTTCATCGCACTGTGCAACGCACATGGACGAAATCCATACGAGCTGCACTTCGCCCCGTAACGCGCTCACCGCTTTCACAGTTTTCTGATCGTCTCATCGCTCTCACTCTAACACACTTCTTCTTCTTCCCCTACCTGTTTCTCCTCCCTTGCCCCCCCCCCTTCCGCTGCTATCACTCGACTCACCCCGCTTCACCTGTGTGCCTTTTTTTTTGTGCGCAGTATACAACGTAAAACAAAAAGTTAAAACACCAACGGCATCGAATTTCATTTGGTTTGCTTGTTTCTCTCCAGCTTGCCACTCAAAGCCACGATTCGGACACAACAAACCGAGGAACTCATTGACACTGAAAACACAGTAGACGACTCCATTTTCCAGCTCGCAGACACACTTCCCTCGCGCACCAGTACGAATTTTAGCATTCATACACAAGCCCGCACGCACCACGAAACAAATAAGCAGCCTAACACGAGCGAAAGAACTCTTTAACGTAGCACCGAAAACAGCATCCACAAAAAAAAAAGAAAGATCGACGTCAACTTGGTGCGATTGCTTACCGTAGAAATCACCCTATCCACACGTTTGGGTCGCTTTCCCCTCTTTTTCCCCTTCCCTTCCATACCCCCTTTCGTTTCTCGTTTCCACATCAGCAAAAATGGTGATGCCTTTCCTGTGGATCCTCGTGGTCGGTAGCTTTGTCGCTTTCCTGACAGGCGCCGGTGTGGGCATGAACGATCTCAGTAATGCCTTCGGTACCACCTACGGCGCCAAGGTCTTGACCTTGCTGCAGATTTGTATCCTGGCCACTATTTGCGAATTCACCGGTGCCATCTCTCTCGGCGGCGCGGTGACATCGACCATCTCCGGTGGTATTGCCAGTCCCTCGAACTTCGAAGACGAACCGTACATTTTCATGTACGGCATGCTCTGCGCCTCCGGCTCTGCCTTCTGCTGGCTCGCGATTGCCACGTGGCTTACACTGCCCGTGTCGTCGACGCACAGTATTTGCGGTGGTGTGATTGGCTTCGCGCTCGTGTACGGCGGCGGTGGTGGCGTGAAGTGGGCCGTGAGCCAGACCGAGTTCCCATTCGTCGGCGGCGTGGTTCCGATCATCCTTTCGTGGTTCATCTCGCCGCTTCTGACTGGTCTCGTCGCTGCCTTCATCTACGGCATGGTGCTGATCATCGTGCTGCGCCCAGCGAACTCTGTGGCGCGCGCCATCTACACGCTGCCCGTGATTGTTGCGATTGCCTTCTTTCTCGAGTCGTTTTTCGTCCTGTACAAGGGCGCCTCCAACCGCCTTCACTGGTCCGTCAACCAGGCCGCCTGGGTGGCTGCGATCATTGCCGTCGGCGCCGGCGCACTCTCGTGTGCTTTCATCATTCCACTCAAGCGCCGCGTCAAGCGCTTGTCGGAGGAGGCAGAGGAGGTGCGGCGCCTGAACCAGGAGGCCGAGGCTGTCGAGCTGACCGAGGCCAGGGACAACAACGTCAACGACTCCGACCCAAGCCACCACGGCCCTCGCCACGAGACGTACGGCTACGACGCCGATGAGCCGAACGCCCAGGAGGAGTTCGCTGCGCCGCAGAAGACGGGCCAGCGTGCCACAACAACCGGTGCCGTCGTCAACGAGAACGACGATGATGAGGGCACGGTGACTCCCGAAGACGGCGAGCCACACGGCCCCACTGCCAGCGGTCTGAAGGTGCAGGTGTTCGACTCCAACGCCGAGTACGTGTACCGCTACCTTCAGATTTTTACTGCGATTTGCGCGTCCTTCGCGCATGGTGCCAGTGATGTGAGTAATGCGGTCGGCCCCCTCGCCGCCATCTTCGGTATCTACGAGCGCGGCACAATCGATTTTCCCAAGGAGACGCCCATCTGGGTGCTTGCTCTGGGTGGCTGTGGTCTGGTGGTCGGCTTGTCCACGTTCGGTGTTCGTCTCATGAGCTTGCTCGGTGAGAAGATTACCGTCATCACCCCAAGTCGCGGTTTCTCGGCTGAACTGTCTGCCGCCTTGGTCGTCTCCTTTGCGTCGGGCTACGGCATCCCCGTCTCATCGACCCACTGCATCACCGGTGCTGTCGTGGCGATCAGTATGGTTGATGTGGGCTTCTGCAAGGTGAAGTGGTTCATGGTGCTGAAGATGTACGCTGGCTGGGTGTTCACCCTCGTGGTGACGGCTGTCATGTCTGCCACCTTCTTCTCTCAGGGTATCTACTCGCCAGAGAAGAAGGCGTAAGACTGGGGGAATAAACTGCCATGCTCAACGGCTTCCCTTTCGGCACCAACCCCTGGTCTGGTGGCGTCGCGTGACGTGCCGTCCAACGATGGCCGTCATTTTTTTCTTTTTCCTCATTTCCCTTTGCGTACCTGTTGCGGTTCCGTTCTCTGACTGACCATGTCGGCCATTTTTTGGTCCTCTCGTTGCTCTCTCTTCTTTTTCACTTCCCTCCCGTTTCCAGTAAAAAGCGGGCATGTGCTGACAGCAACTCTCTCTCCCCCTTCCCCACACCAACACACACGTGACAGACAACGGATGATGAATAATGTGATTTCTGTACCAAAAAGAAGAGGTGAATCGCGGAAAGGAAAAAAAAAAGAACAACAAAATCAACAAAAAGAGCGACGAAATAGGCAACATGATGATCATGCCCAATGAAGAAAAAAAGAATAAAAAAGAGCCGGCAACAAGAAAAGATCAAACATCCTCAGAGCGCTGCCAATTGTTTTTCTCGATCAAGACAACAAGATGACGTGTAGAGTTCGACATGACGAGAGGTGTCCCACCGCGAGCCGTGTTGCTTTTTTCACGTGCTCTTTTGTGTGTGTTGTGGCTGTTTTTCATCAACGCCAGAACAGAACGGAAATCAATCGCACTCTTCTGTAGGATCCATTTGCGGTGTGTGCACTCATTAAAAAAAATAAAAACAACCACATACACGACAAAGTACACACCCCAAAACAACAACAACAACAACAACACCCATCCCTCTTGATTAACGTCTCTTTTCGTTGTTGTTTTTGAAAACTCAGTTTCTTGCTCCCTTCATTCAGTTTCTGTTCTGCGCTCTCCCTTGCTAAGGAGACAACGAACGAGGAAAGAAAAATGAAGGAAAGAATTTCAATAAAAAAAGAGAAGTCAACGAAACTTCACATTGTTTCTGCGAAAACTTTCTTTCGTTGCATGTCTTTTGCTCTTCAACCCTGTTGCTATGGCCGCGGCTACCTGAAAAAGAAAGGTTTTGTACGTCGCCCATGTTTGTTCCTTAACTAATTTAAATGAAGTAGTATCAGTGCCTCTCTTTTTCCCCCTTTCTTTCCTGTCTCGGTTTCTTTGCGTGACACCAAACACACCTATCGTTGCTCCGGCACTCACTAACTAATCTAACACCTTTCTTTTCTCGTACGTCGTTCCTTTCCGCACCCCGTTCTCTTTTTTCTACTGCGATGAATCCACCTCTCAATGAATAGCCACAGATTGGATACTCGTACGCGTTGCACGTGAGAACACTTTTTTTCGTTCTGTTTTCTTCCTTGTTTTTTTTCCTGTGCCCTAAGACTCTGTGTCCCACTTCCTAACTGGTGAAAAATGAAAAACAAAACAAAAAAAACGATGCGTGACGTACGCCTGCTTTTCATCGCGACAGCAACGCTGATGATAATAGTGGCACTGGCAACTGAGAATGCAGAGTCTCCCACGCAGGTGCATCTCTCAGGCACGACAGCTGTCGAAGAAGACGCAGCATCGGAGTGCGTAACTATGGGAGGATGTGCATCTGTCTCTTCATTCACATCCTTTGCCGCGCTTCTCAACGTGAAACCGCACACATCACAGATGCGTAACACTTTCACCTCCAAGCACACTGCAGCAAAGTACCCTTTTGGCCTTGCCGCTTTTGCTCTGTTGCACATGCGTGTGGGGTCTAGTGGACGACATCGCAGAATGAAAAAGAAAGCACAATCATGTGGTGCTGTTTCACTGCTCTTCAACCACGAGATCCCCAAATGACCGACTCCTCACCGAATTACATGATTCCTGCTCTGCTCCTGTTCCGTGCCTCCCTCTTCCTACCAAATCAAGAACCACAAACGCTCTGACGCGTGCTTTTCAATGCCACACCCTATGCTCAAACGGGTGCGACGGTGTGCCGATCATGACGAAGCAGTGAAGCCTAGCAAACGTGCGCGCCTCGACGAGCCCGCCATTGAGGAATGCGGGGATGGCTCCTCGAAAGCGCCCTTCTCACTGCCAGTGCGACACACTCCGAACGTCTCGGGCTGTCTCTTCTGCCCGGACGAAACGTGCGTGTGCAAGTGGCTGGAGCAAAAGTTGTCTTGGTGTTACGAGTCTCTTTCTGCTAAGCGCCAAGTGGAGACGCTTCGCCGGCGTGATCTTTGCGCCAAGTCGGTGCTGCCTCCGTTTGTGTCTCGGCTGGTGCGTCTCACCAAAATCCAGCCCAATGAAGTCTTTTACGACTTTGGGTGCGGGAACGGTAGTGTCGTCTTTCAAGTCGCTGCCATGACGGGGTGTCGATGTGTTGGCGTTGAAATCAACCCACACAACGCCGAGGTGGCGACGCAGGCGTGGAAGGCTCTCAAGCCAATTCTCGAGCGCAAATTCAAGCGGCGCCTCACTGTCGAAATCATCTGCGCGGACATGTGCGAACTGATCCGCGCGCCCGACTTTTTCGGCTCCTCGCCGTGCGTTATTTGGGCAGCCAACTTGCTGCTGCCGCGCCCAATCAACCACTATCTTTCGGAGCGCTTTCGCAGCGTCCCGCCTGGGACACGCATCTTGTGCTTCGAAGACCTGTATCCCCACAGCCGCAGTCTCGCGCGTCTGCGAGACCCAGACGCCTTTGCCCGCTTCCGCATGATCGACTATCTCTGGCAGCCGGGTACCGTGGAGTGGTGCGTTATGGCAGGCTCCTTCTACCTGTACATCAAGAAGACCGAAGACACCGAGTTGTAGGCTCGTACTCTGTGTGCTTTTCAGCGCTCACTACATGCGGACACTGTTTCTTTTTTTTTCAATTGCTGATGCTCTTGTTGCCTCGCCTTTTTTTTTTCGTATGTGTGCCCGTCTCTCTCTCTCTTTCTCTTCTTCACACCTCCGTTCCTTGTTTTTGTACCCCTGTATCACCTTTTCAAAGCTCCAGTCAACTCAACGACATGACCACTCTGTTCGGCATGGAACGCGTAAATGAGCACACCGCCGTGCTCGCTCTGCCCTTGCCGTTTATGCGAACGTGACCCTCGCATACTCTCTCCTTTTACTGTTTTTTTTTGTTTTTACGCCGCTCTCCAGTTTCCAATAGACCACCGCGTGCCTCTCCCCTTCCTCCCCCCTTTCTCTCCTCCGCAACCTGCAATGCTTTACTGCCATTTTGCTGTTCCCGTTTTCACCCATGCTGATACCTGTTGAGAGTACTACCTACGACGCCGACGACACTGCGAACGATGCTGTACATTGCGTCGGAGAACTCCAAGGGGCAGCTGTTCGATTTAGAGGAGGGTACCGTCGTGCGCAACTATGCTGTGAACAATTCGGGTCCCTTTTCTGCGGCGTATTGTCCTGCGAGCGACACGGTCGTGGCACACCAGACAAAAAACTGCAGCTTCTTTCTCTCGGCGCACACGCAGCAGCCTGTTCACCGTAGCTTTACGCCGGAGCCTGTGACGTGTACGGCGGCGTCACGCTGTGGCACGTACCTTGTGGGCGGCACTGCAACCGGCAGCCTGCTGGTGTGGAATCTGCTCACCGGCAAACTTGTGCGCAACTTCAAGGCACACCTGCGCGCTGTGCATTGCGTTGCACTCTCCCCCGCTGCTGATCTGGTCGTCTCGGCTTCCGAAGACTCACTGTGCAAGGTGTGGAGCCTCGCCGCGCTGACCAACCTGGCGGCGAGCGACGTCGTGCCATCTGGCACCTTCACTGGGCACACCCGGAGCGTGCTGTGCTGTACGTTTTTCCACCACAGCGGCCTGGTCTTGACCGGCTCAGCAGACCGAACCTGCCGCGTGTTCGACGCCGCCACGTGTGAGTCGGTCACGGCTGTCACGCTGGGTGACAGCGTCACTGCCGTGGCCGTGGCCCCGGATGACAGCCGCTTCGTGGCTGGCATGAACAGCGGCTACTTGTACTTCTCCGACACAACTCGCCCACGCACGCTGACGGCGCGAACGGACGCACAAACCGCCACCCCGGCAGCCTCACCTTCCACCTCGCTTGGCCTGCAGCCGTGGTCTAAGCTGCGCCCACCGAGCGAGGACACACACCACTCCACAATTACGTTCATTGGCTTTTGTTCCGCACAGCACCCATCGACGCGTGTGTTGACGGCGAGTCGCGATGGCAGCTTGCTGTGGCACGATGCGTCGAACGCCAAGCTCGTTGGCGAGGCTATCCCCAAGCAGCGCCATGGCGTCATCTGCTGCTGCGCTGTGCCGAAACGGAGCGTACCGCCGGCGCATTTGTCTCGTTGTGTTGGGCTTGACAAGAACCCAGTTGACCCCTCGTCTGACGAGCTCTGTTTGCTTCAAACCGTCCTTCAGGTCGTCACGACGGTGCCAGCGCGTAAGCGGGCGAGAACAGATACTGGCACGGAGAAGGATGTTGTGGCACGCGAGACGGAACCCGTCGCTGTGAACCCCATCGCAGCCTCACTCAAACAGCTGCAAGACGAGAATGCGAAGCTCGCGACACTGCTAGATACACTGACTGAAAAAGTTCAAAGCCTCGCACCCACCAACGGCAACGCGTGAACTGTACGTGCCGGTGTGTTGCAATTCGGAACGGTTTTCTGCACCCTCCTCACTCTGGCTCTTTTGTTGTTTTTGATTGTTAAGACGTCGGTATCTGGTCTTTTTCCACCCCCTCTTTTTTTGTCCCATAACACTACGATTAAACTGCCTCTTGTTTCATTGTTCTTCTTACGGAATTGTGTCACACACATAGTGTCTCCCACTTTTCTATTCTCGATGCTTGCCTGTGTCTCACTCAGCCATGCTTCCGAAGACAACTTGCGCCAGGTCATGCTGCTCGACTGCATCTGTCTCACATCTCCAAGTCAAAACCACAGGAACCGAGACACGGAAGACACACGCTCTCACGACTGGAAGGAGAGATACAGAGTACTCATTTTTGTTTTGCAGTTCCCTTTCGTTCTATTCACCCTTTCCTCTTCGCAATTCAACTACCTCCTCATATACACTTCTCCTTCTTGCCGTGCGACTACCCCCCTCCCCCACTCCGTCGTGTGCACTACTACTACTACTACTACTGCTTAGCTTTCTCTGTATTTTCCCTCTTCATTTTGATCTGTCTTTCCGTCACTTCGGTTCGTACCTGAAGCGCTGCGCGGTGCCATGACGCAAGCTGGGGGAGAAGATGCGGATGAGGTGTACCGGCAAAAGAAGCTGGAGATGCTGCCGTCGTTGATGAAAATGCGTGGCCTCTTAAATCACCACATTGCGTCGTTCGATCACCTCATCGAGACAGAGCTGCGGAAGATTCTCCTGAACGATTCGAATGTGGAGATCAAGAGCGCCGTTGACCCTGACTTTGCCATTCGCTACACCAACATTCGGGTCTTGAACCCGCAAGAAATCGTTGGCAAGGGACAGATGCCAAAGTCCATCACCCCTCAGGAATGCCGCATTCGCGATCTCACCTATCGTGGTGATATGGTGGTGGATGTGGAGTACACGAGCCGCGACAGGGCGCGCACGCTCACGATGGAGCGCAACGTCAAGATCGGGACGATCCCGATGATGCTCAAGTCAAAACGCTGCAACTTGTACGGCAAAACGCGCGAGGAGCTCGTGCAACTGCGAGAGTGTCCGCTAGACCCCGGTGGCTACTTCATCATCAACGGCGTGGAAAAAGTGTGTCTGGTGCAGGAACAGCAAAGCAAGAACCGCGTCATCATTGAGGCGGACGACCACGGCCACGTCAGCGCGCACGTTCAAAGTAAGACGCACTACTCCATCTCCAAGTGCATGGTCGTGTTCAAGAAGGACACCATTGTCATGACACATCGCTCATTCACGGAGGACATCCCCATCGTGATTCTCCTCAAGGCACTGGGCCTGGAAAGCGACCAGCTCATCGCGCAGTGCATCGGCACGACACCCGAGTTCAGCCAGGTGCTCTTCACATGCTTCCAGGAAGCTGTCGCCCGTGGTGTCGTGACGCAGGACGACGCCCTCAATTTTATCGGCGAACGCCGGAAGGAGCATATCTGGGACTCCTCGCCCGACGACGCGTCGCAGCGGCACGTGCAGAAATCAAAGGCGGACAAGGCTGCCGAGTTCCTCGGCACCGTTCTGCTGTGCCACATCCGGGAAGGGGAGGTCGCTGACGACTGGAACTTCAAGCACAAGGCGCTCTACGTCTGCTACATGGTCCGTCGGATGATCGAAGCCCACGTCGACCCGTCGCTGCTCGATGACCGTGACTTTTACGGCAACAAACGCTTCGAGACGACCGGCACGTTGATGAGTCTTCTGTTCGAGGACCTACTCAAGCAGTACAATCGAGTTGTCAAGACGGCGGTGGACCAGCAGCTGTCGAAGAAGGACTCCACGCGTCCGTTCAGCGTGAAGCAACTGATGGAGAGCAAGATGGAGGTGATCCAGAATGGCATGCGTGTCGCCGTCAGCAGCGGCCGCTGGGAGTTGAAGCGGTTCAACATGAGTCGCCAAGGCGTGACGCAGGTGCTATCGCGGTTGTCGTATATTGCCGCCCTGGGCATGATGACACGCCTTCAGTCTTCCTTTGAAAAAACACGCAAGATTAGTGGTCCGCGCTCACTGCAGCCGAGCCAGTGGGGCATGGTGTGCCCGTGTGACACCCCGGAGGGCGAGAGCTGTGGCCTGGTGAAGAATTTCTCCAACTTGAGTCAGGTGACGCTGGACTTGGACGACACGCTGCTGCGCGCCGCCGCACACAATCTTGGCGTGGAAGAGATCGACACCGTCACGCCGGCGGAGTTCCGCGCCTATTACAGTGTCTTTTTGAACGGCGTTCTCATTGGTATTCACCGTTACCCCCAGCGGCTTTGCCAGGGCATCCGTACGCTGCGGCGCTCGGGACGCCTCCACCCGCACGTGTCCATCGCGAGCCAGGAGAAGCAACGGAGCGTGCAGATTGGCTGCGATGGCGGCCGCATCACCCGACTGCTCATGCTCGTCCGCAACGGCCGCCCTGCGGTGACGATGGCGCACCTTGACCAACTGCGCAGTGGCGAGTGCACACTGAACGACTTTCTCGCCGAAGGCCTCATCGAGTACGTCGATGTCAACGAGGAGAACGACTGCCTGATCGCCGTGTACCCTCGCGACATTACGCAATTCACCACGCACATGGAGGTGGAGCCGTTGTCGTTGCTTGGGGTGGTGGCGGGCATTATCCCTTACCCGCACCATAACCAGTCCGCCCGCAACACCTTCCAGTCGGCCATGGGCAAGCAGGCACTCGGCACGATTGCCCTGAATCAGTACATACGTGTTGACACGGTGCTGCTACTCGGTGCCTATCCTCAGCGCCCCTTGTGCCGCAGCAAGGCCATGAACATTACACACTACGAGAAGCTCGGCGCGGGCATCAACGCGATGGTGTGTGTGATGAGCTATAGCGGGTACGATATTGAGGACGCGCAGGTTTACAGTCGGGCGTCGCTGGACCGTGGCTACGGTCGCTGTGTCGTCTTACGCAAGCACGAGGTGGATCTCGAGCGCCTTTCTGGCGGTGAATTTGATCTCATTCTGCCACCGGAGAAGAACGCGGGTGGCAAGTTCAAGGCCCTCAACTCGGACGGCATCGCCAGTCGCGGCGCGCTCGTCCGTCAGCATGACGTGTTGGTGAACAAGTACACACCTGTCCCGGGCGGCGGCGAGCCTCGACCGGCACAGCTGCTCTACAAGTATCCCCAACCAGCCGTGGTTGACCACGTGTATGTGACGCCGCCTGGCGACGGCGGGCGCAACTTGGATGTGGAGCAGAAGATCAAGATTGTCACGCGCGAGGTGCGCATCCCGGAGCCGGGTGACAAGTTCTCCTCGCGGCACGGCCAGAAGGGTGTGGTCGGCCTCATCGCGCAAGGCGTGGACATGCCGTTCAACGAGCGCGGCATTAGCCCGGACATGATCATGAATCCACATGGTTTCCCCAGCCGCATGACGGTCGGCAAGCTGCTCGAGCTCGTCTCGTCCAAGAGTGGTGCCCTTCGCGGTGACTTTGGCGACGGCACAGCCTTTGCAGGGGAAAGTGCCGAAACCATTGGCCACGAGCTCCTCTCGCGTGGCTACAACTACCAAGGTAAAGACCTCTTCTACTCGGGCATTTCGGGGGAGATTATGCAGGCCTACGTCTTTTTCGGCCCCATTTACTACCAGCGACTGAAGCACATGGTGACCGACAAGGTGCACGCGCGCTCGACAGGCCCACGGTCTATGCTCACGCGCCAACCCACGGAAGGCCGTTCGCGCAGTGGTGGCCTTCGTGTTGGCGAGATGGAGCGTGACTGCATGGTGGGCTACGGTGCGTCGAACCTGCTGAACGAGCGACTCCTCGTCAGCTCGGACCTGTTCACAGCCGACATTTGCCAACTGTGTGGACATCTCGGCTACCAAGGATACTGCCCGTATTGCAACACCAAGTCGTCCACCTCCAAGGTGAACATGCCCTATGCCTTCAAGCTACTCATTCAGGAGCTCCAAGGCATGGGCATCAACATGCGTCTGTCCCTGAGTGGTGGGTGAAACGTGGTGGAGGCGGGCAGTGAACTCACAGCGCAGCTTCACTGACGTCTCTCTCTCTCCCAGTTTCTTTTTGGTTTGGTTTTGCTCCGCAGCGATTTCTCCGCCTTCCGTTTACGTGTAAATGCTCTAACAAGCAGTGAAAACTGTAATCATCGACCAAACGATTGTAACATCAACAACAAGAAAGGAAAAGAGAAAGAAAAAGTACGTCAAGTACACAGCAATGGGACTCGCGTGTTGCCTCGCTCATTGTGTTGTACATGAAACGTCTGCAGCATTTGTACACACCTCTCGTTCACGACTGACAGTTTGCGTACCCATGATGAATGAGTTTGTTCGCGTTGAGTGGTCTATGCTAGGTGAAACCGTGACGCAAAAGAAAAGGAAAATTCGTTCGCCACGAAACGTTTTACACTGCTCCCACGTTTGGCCGTCCGTTCTTACTTTGCAAGTGTGTACGTTAGTTGTACGCATTCCATCTCTCTCCCCCCACTCACACTCACACTCACGCAAACTTCCTCTTCTTCTGCTTTCATCCTGTGTCAGTCTGGAAAAAGATATCCAACATCGGAAACGCGCTCATTTTCCCGCCTCGCTGCCATGTCCACTGCGTCCACGATGCCACTGACACTTGTCTGCAAAGTGCCAGAGATCGAGGTGCGCAACAAGACATTTTTTACAAACAAGACCATCACTCCTTCCACCCTGTACACCAACGAGACCTTTGAGGCGTCTGGCAGCTTTTGCTCGAACGTCGTCTGGCAGACCATTCGCCAGGGTCCAGCCTGGTTCGGGATCATGGCCGCCATGCAGTTCACGCTGTGCCGCAGCGCATTCATTGGCAGCGTCGGCATTCCTGAGTCAATGGCGTGCCGGGTCGAGAGCGGCCAGGCGACAATCGTGTGCTGCGGTGCCGAGTGGGCCAGCGCACCATGCAACACATTGGCCGACACCATTCGCCTGCAAGTGAACGTCAAGGATGGGGTCTGCAGCTTTTACGTGAATGATGAGAAAGTCCCGTGCCCACGTCTCGACGCCATGAAGCTGTCCGGAGCGTATCGCGTCGGTGTTTCGATGGGTGCCCTTTACCAACGTGGTGCACTTGTGCAGCAGGCGGGCCAGGCAGGGGTCGAGGAAGCGCTCCGCAGCGGCATCAACGAGATGCCAGGCGGCTTTGGAGCGTTTCTGCAGGCCGTCGGCTCGCGTCCCAATGGCCAAGAGTCCGTTCAGCAAATTCTGGCCAGTGTCGCGGCTCTCAGGGCCGCGCACGGCGACGTGGATGACAATGAGCAAGGTGAAGATGATGCCGATGAGGAAGAATGGGAGGACGAAGACGATGCCGATGAGGAAGAGTGGGAGGACGAAGATGATGACGATGAGGATGAAGGTACCACCGTGGTAGCCCACGCGGCCGCCCCACCCGTCTCGCCATCTTCCTTTACTGTGGATCCCAGCTGCTCCATCGTCCGCTCAGAAAATGGCGTGTTCACCTGCAATGCTCCGCAGGACGGCACCGTGTACGTCCCTGTGCGCAGTGAGGCTGTCACTGTGTCTGTGCGCTTCACTGGCATCCTCAACGGCTACGTTGGCTGTGGCTTCTTCAAGAAAGCGGCGCTTGACGCGGGTGATGCAACGGAATACCTGCTGGGCAAGACGCAGCACAGCATCGGTTGCCTGCTCAAGAACGGTGAGGTATTCGTGTTCCTGAACGACAAGCCTGTCTTCTGCGGTGATACTCGGAAAGCTGACGAGCTGACGATGCACTTCTCGTTTGACCGCAAGAAGGGCATGAATGTGCGCATCGAAAAAGGTAATGTCAGCTGCGACGAGTTCAAGGACATGTCCCTCTTCGCTGGTGACCTCTTCTTTGGCGTCTCCATGTCCGAGGAGGGCCAGTCAGCTACACTCATCGCGTAGTGTCTCCCGCTGCAGCCCCCCAACCGCTCCCTACTCTCACGACCGTCTGCACGCGTCGTAAATCCTGTGAAAACCATCAACCGCGCAGTAGCAACAACAATATCACCATCAAGCAGAAATTTGGGCTCACGACCGCTTTGGGTTCGTCGAGTCTTTTACCTCATTTTTCTATTATTTTTCTGCAAGTGTGTGCCTCTGCTTCATTCCAGTGTCGTGATTATGACTATTTTTATCTATTCATCTCCCCCCCTTCCCACATTTTGTTTTTACTCATCTTGACTTTTCTCTACCATGTGTCTTTTCCATTTTTCAAATTGATCAGCATGCTTTTCACCAGTGTCTCACTTGCGATCTCGCGCGAGGCGTTTCCCAACTTGCTCAGTCTCACCACACGAAGAATACTGGCTGCGTGAATGACCGTAACTATTCAATTCTTTCTCATCCGTTTATTCCCTCTTACTTCCCTCCTCCCTCTTCTTCGCAACTCCCTTTGCTCACGAACTCTTACCATCGTTAGACATTCATTCTCTCTCCATAAGCCTTTTCCCTCTTTCCACCTCGTTTTTCTCTCTTGCACTACTTTTTATTTGTCTTTTTTCCATCTTTATTTATTTATTTTCTCACTTACTTTTCTCCCTCCCTCTGTTTTTCCCAGACGAACCTTGATGTATATTCTTAGGTTCATGATGCGGGAGGTCACCAAGTGGGTGGCGGTTCTTCTCGTTGTCAGCATTGCCGTTCCCATTGCGGCTGCGGCTGCCTGCACAGCTGATGTAACGGGGCTGTACACCGTGACGCTCCCCCCTGGCTGGAAGTCGACGACGGAGAACATGGCTCTCATGTGCTACAGCGGGGGCGTCCAAGGGCGTCTCATGCAGCCGACAACTTCCACAAAGCAGACTGCGCTCGAATGCATGGTAAGCAGTGCCGCCAATGCCGACGCCAACACTGTGGGTGTCTTCGGCCTGTTTTACAGCGGCGGCACGTGGAGCTGGGTGAGCACGCCGCAGTACTACCCCGATGGCGCGACGCCTTTGAACGCGGGGAGTGACTTCACGAAGTGGGCCAGCGGCTACCCGCAGTCCAGCGTGGCGAGCGGCGCCGTGGCTGGCTTCAGCGCTGCTGCTGGCGGCTGGGTTGACGTGGACCCGAGCACGGTGACCAACTGGGTGGCTGTGTGTGAGCCACTGCCCGCCGACGAGCCCGCGGACGACGCGATGGACAAGATCTACACTGCGGCTGTGACGAGTGTGCCGCTGGCTGGCGCCAACGCGATGATGCAAGCCTGCGCGTCGACGAACATGAACCCCGTGCTGACGCTGACGAGTGCGGCTGCCGAGCGGGCGCTGAAGCGGCGCCTGCTGCTGGACGGCGTGGACACCACGTCGACCACGGTTGTCGTTGGCGGCTACTTCACGGACACGAGCCTGCAGAGCGGCGACTGGGTGTGGATCAACTCGTGGGACGACAGTCAGCCGACGGCCTTCACGAACCACTACGCGCTGACGAGCCAACCCGCTGCGACGGCTGTTGCCGGTGCGTACACGAACTGGGCAGCGAGCTACCCCACGACGTCCTCCTCTTCTGCTGGTCGGTTTGTGGCGTTCGACGCGCAACAGGACGGCTGGACCAACACGAATGCGGCGACGTCACCGCTGTACGTGGCGTGCGAGACGTACGACATGACAGCGGCTGAGGCGGCAAAGATGCTGTTCATTGCGAATACCAGCACGTCGAAAAACTTCCTTTCACCCACAATTTACCGCGGCCACCTTGACAACCTGTGTCCTGCGTTCAATGGCACGCTGTTCGAGCCCAACAGTGTGCTGAAGCAACGTGCGTTCACGCTTGTGCGGAGCGCTAAAGGCATCAGCAGCACCACTACTGTTTTTGTTGGTGGCGAGTACAATGGAACGACACAAACCGATGGCACATGGAACTGGGCCTCGTCCGGCGCCTTCATGCAAAACTACGCTGTGACTGGAAGCACTGGCACTGCTGCGGCCTTTGTGGATCGCTACAACAACTGGCTGTCCAGCTACCCGAGTGGCACCCTGCCAACCAACAACCAGCCAGGTAGCCGCTTTGCAGCTGTCTATCAGAATGGGTGGTTCAACTCACCAAGCATCACGATAATCTACGCGGCGTGTGTTCCCGGACCGGTCCCGTACAACTACGGCATCAAAAATGTAGTGAATCCCAAAAACACTGTCAGCCCCACACTGATGTGCGGAGCAGGGTACGCCCCAGTGGTGATTCTCAACGCGAGTGTTCAGGCAGCGATCGAGCGCGTCACCATCACTGATGGTGGGAACAACAATTTCGCGCGCATGATAAGTCTACGGTATAATGTCACGACAGGTCGCTGGGTGTGGCTGCGGGATTTGCGGGATCCCGCCACCGCTGTGTCGTCCTTCGTCGCCGGCGACACGAGTGACGGCAGCTACCAACACTGGGGACCTCTGTCTGGCATTCCTGCAGATCCTGTAGCCAACCCATTCAGCTCAACGCGTACACAGGAGGGTGGCTGGATTGTAGGGCCATCATACACTTCCCCAACGTTCATTGCCTGCCAGCCCTACGCGCTTCCAACGGACGAACAGACGGACACTCTGTTCATTGTCAAAGCTCCCACAGGAATGGCCGCACCACAGACGTACGCTGGCGGCCTCGAGAACCTGTGCCGCGCCTACAACGCGACTCTGTACGAACCGAGCACTGCCTACCGCCAGGATGCACTTGAGGAAGAAATGAACACACGGATCGCAGCCGGCATGGCCAACACAGCTGATGTCTATATTGGCGCGCGCTACTATGGCGACACAGAGACCGGCGGCGTGTGGGCCTACGAGTCGTCCAACGGCACGAGCACTGGCGTGTTCACTGACAACTTTGCCACAGGAGCTGTGGTGTTGACAAACCGAATCACGTCGTGGATCACTGGATACCCCGCTGGATCGCTGACGACGGACGGCACGCCGGGCCCTCGCTTCGTGGCGTCGCGGCGCGACCTCAAGGGGTGGGTGAACCCGACGACGGAGACATCAGACTTCTACGCTGCCTGCTACACGTCGACGCCGCCTGAGGAGTTTGACATTGCACTGATGCCCCGCTCTGGTTCAGCGATGGATTCGTACTCACTGTGCGGGTTCGGCCGCGCACCGCTCATTGTGCTGAACGCGAGTGTGCAGGCTGCGCTGGAGCGGAAGCTTATCCGTGATGGAGTCNCTGTACAACACCGACACCAGTGCGTGGACGTGGGTGCGTGACTTGCGCGACTTTTCGACCGCCGTGTCGACGTTCGGCTCCACGAACAGCAGCGCGTACACTGACTGGGCGCCGAACTATCCCGCTTCTCCTGCCGCCTCGCAGCAGCTCCTCGGGTTCAGCGCGTCCACTGGTGGCTGGGTGAACGTGGCATCAGTGGCCGATGCATCGTACATTGCGTGCGAACCGTACATGTCACCCCTTGACCAGGAAGCGTCCAAGCTGTTCCTGGTGGAGTCCCGCGCTGGTGTGGCGTCGCCGCAGACATACTCTGGCAGCCTTGACAATCTGTGTCCGACCGCCGACGGTACACTGTACGAACTGACAGCTGCACTGAAACAAGATGCTCTGGAGCGCGTCATGAACATGCGCGGTGTGCCGAGCGACGCGAACGTGTACGTCGGCGCGCAGTACGCTGGGCAGACGACGCAAGACGGCTCCTGGACGTGGACGACGACGGGCGATACCTTCACGAGCAAGTACGGCCTGTCCAGCGACGACCCATCGCTGAGTGCTGTGCCATCGACGACGGCGTACACTAACTGGGCCACAGCGAACCCTGCGATGACCGTTGCAGCTGACGGCACGCCCTCTGCGCGCTACATGGCGATGAACAGCGCATCTGGTGGCTGGGTGAACCCCGCTGCTGAGACGCGCACGTTCTACGCTGCGTGTGTGGCTGCGCCACCACCCAAGGCCTACGACATCACGATTGCGACACGCAGTGGGACGTCTCTGAGCTCTGAGGCACTGTGCGGCGAGAACCGCGCGCCGCTGATTGTGCTGGATGCGGATGTGCAGGCTGCGCTGGAGCGGAAGCTGATCGAGACGAACACGGACGCGACTGCGACTGTCCTGCTTGGTGGCCTGTACAATACAGGCACCAGCGCGTGGACGT